>PITA01025264.1:0-24817 GCA_004023965.1 Spilogale gracilis
TGCATATGGCCCTTCTTTTCACTACATCTGTATCTTTGGGGTAAATGCCCAGTAGTGCAATTGCAGGGTCATAGGGTAGCTCTATCTTTAATTTTTTAAGGAATCTCCACACTGTTTTCCAAAGCGGCTGCACCAGTTTACATTCCCACCAACAGTGTAAGAGGGTTCCCCTTTCTCCGCAGCCTCTCCAACACTTGTTATTTCCTGACTTGTTAATTCTGGCCTGAATGGGAACTTTTCTTAGCCACTAGGTCGGACATGCCTGCACACGTCACTCACAGGTTCAGTCCTGCACCTCACACACATTCTTGCTTGGAAGTACGTCCACCTGTCTGTGCGCTCATCACCTGCTCCTCTCTTGCTGACACACAGGGACTGTTCTTCTCTTTCCCACATTGGGCTCTTTCTTTCCTTCACCCAGCCCTGAGGCATGTCATGAAATGCAGGCCTGGAGGTTTAGAGCTGGCTCTCACACTTGTGAGCGCTGGGAACTCCTTCAGGAATTGGTCACAGGCTGGCTCAGAGAGAGTGGATGCACCTTGCTTCTGACTGCAGTTACTCGAACCAAGCCTCAGATTCCTAGAAGGAAAATCCCACATCTGCTTGTCAGGTCAGGCTTTCGAGGCTTTTGATCAGATTAGCCATTGACTGTCCTCTTCCCCATAGCATGAAAGTGAACTATCTCTCTCCAGAACAGAATGAGGGACAGGTGTAAGTCTGAGCTCTGATTTTCACTGTCTTTTTTTAAAAATAGACTTAAAAAAATTTTTTTTGATTGAAGTACAATATATGTAACATAACATTGACCATCTTAACCATTTTTTAAAAAGATTTTATTTATTTATTTATTTGACGGAGACACAGCAAGAGAGAGAACATAAGCAAGAGGAGTGGGAGAGGGAGAAGCAGGCTTCCCGCTGAGCAGGGAGCCCAGTGCAGGGCTGGATCCCAGGACCCTGGATTATGATCCGAGCTGAAGGCAAATGCCTGACACCTGAGCCCCCCGGGCACCCCATCTTAAGCATATTTAACTGCACAATGCCATCAGTATTAAGTACATCAGCATTGTTGTGTGCCTGTCACCACCATCCACCTTAGAACTTTTAAACTGTCTCCAACCGAAACTGTCCCCATGAAGTGCTGAGCCCCTCCCCCAGCCCCTGGTAACCACCATCCTATTTTCTGAACAGATTTTTTTTTTTTAGAACAATCGTAGTTACTCTAAAGTCCCTGTCTGATTGTTCTATCACTTGTGTCACCTCTCCTTCTGGTTTTGTGGAATGGTTTATTTCTTGAAAATGAGTTGGGGCTCTTTCTTGCTTTTTTTGTGTTTCTCATAATGTTTGATTGAACGCCGACATTATGTGTTGGAAGAATTGTGGGGACTGTGGGAGTATCTACCCCAGAAGCGGGAGTGCCTGTGTTTTGATCATGCCATTCACGTAAGGGGTGGGAGTTGGGACAGTCCAGTCCGTGGTTGAGTTGGGTTTGGGTTTTGTGGTTGCTCTGTCACCTTCAGAGCCCTGCAGACATCACACTCATGCAGAAGGGGCTGCTGTTGCCTGGTACTGTTTGTGGGGCCTGAGATGCCAGAGAGTTTTTCTTACTTTCCTTCTCCACCTGCAGCTTTTAGCAATCCCTACACCAGAGAAGAGGCCTCTCTCCATGCTCTTGCCCCTACGCAGCACTAGGCTCCTAAGTCTCTGGTCTCTGGGACAAGCCTTGATCATAGGCAGGGCCTGCAAGCCAGGCTTTCTCTGCCACCCTGCTCCTCCTCCACATGGTACAAACACAGCCTTGCAGCTGTGGCAGGTCTTGGACGGGTTCCTGCTTTGTAGTCTTGCACAGTCCTGGGCCCAAGGGGGTACCTCCCTTCTCCTTAGGGAAGACAGCTTTTGCTTCTGCCCTTTCCCCAGGAGCAGCGAGTGGCACTTGGCCTCTGGGAGTGGATTTCTTGGCCTCTCCCAAGGGCTGACAGTTTTGTGTAAGAGAGGGGGCTGGGGAACTTGGCAAAATTTTATGCCAGGCCCCCAGTGGCAGGCTGCATGCCTTCATCACCAAGGGGGATTCTTTCTGGCCCCCTGCCCTGCCCCTAGTCTTCCTTGTGAGCACCTGATGGGAACTGCTAGAAAAGAGCTTGCAAGTGACTGCAGATGTGCCTCGAATCTGGGGCTCTCTGTTATTCTGAACTGTCCCACTAGCCCACACCTGACCTTTCAGAATCTGTTAACATTTTAGCTGCTTTCTTCTCATCCTTCTTTATGCTGGCCACCTCTTCCTCCTGTGTGTTGCAACAGTACATGTGTCTCACGTCACTGTGAAGGGGCTTGTCAGTCTTTGGGATTCAGGTCCGTTGGTTTCCTTGGGACTTCAGCTCTCTAGCAGATGTAAGAAGAGGCAGGACTCTGTGTATATTATCCTTTTCTCATTATTGGGCTAGGGACACTGTTGTCTTGCAGCATTCTACATCACGAGTGGAAAGAGAACAACTATTACACATTTCTAATGTGTAGGATTTTGTGCCCAAAATTGTGGACTGGGTAAAAAGCCTCTTCAAGATAATTTCCCTATACACAACTTTCACCTTGTTTTTTGTTTTTTGTAAAGATTATTTATTTATTTGACAGAGAGATAGAGAGATTTTGTTTATCCCAAGTAGGCAGAGCGGCAGGCAGAAGAAGAGCGAGAAGCAGGCTCTCCACCTAGCAGGAAGCCTGATGCGGGGCTCCATCCCAGGGATCATGACCTAAGTTGAAGGCAGCTGCTTAGCTGACTGAGTGACCCTGCATAAGGTTCAGGGGGGCGCCCACTCCATGGCTTAGGCACTTGTTATTTCTAGCATAATGGGGTGCTGTGCAGAGGGAAGGGAGACACGTCACTGCATGTTATGAGTGACCGAGTGAGGGCTATCAGGAGTTCCCAGGAATACTTATTTTTCTTCAAGGAGCACAGATGTGTTTCTTCCCCTGGTGGAACGTTTTCTTGATTACTCTCCCTCAGAGGCCCCACCCTGGGCTGTAAGCCCAGAGAGACAGTCTGACCTGAAGTCTAGATGTTCCAGGCCTTATGGGGCACAGAGATTGAAAGGAGGAGCCATGGCCTGGAGATATATATCGGTATCAGATAGCTCAGCAAGGGCAAGTGACTTTCCGCATGGCACACAGAAGAAAGCGGTGTCAGATCCAAGGCCCCAAGGGACTAGCCTACGTATAAGGGGCCCACGTGCCTGGCACCCTGCAGACCCAGGCTCAGGTCCCAATCCTGCCACTGGTGGGAGGTCAGATTTTGGGCAAGACTCTTCTGGGTTCCGTTTTCTTCCTCTGAAGTAGAATCAATTCCACTCCTAACAGAAGGGATAAGATTCCTTGAAGGAGTCCTGACCATCTCCCTGCTTGCTCTGCTCCCACCCATAGGAAAATCTGCAGAAGCTGGTCCACATTGAGCACAGTGTTCGGGGCCAAGGGGATCTCCTCCAGCCAGGAAGGGTGAGTGCCACTGCCGCCATGGGCAGGGACAGAGGGCAGCCTGGTAGGCAGGCGGGAGAGGCTCTGATAAGACCCATTGTTCAGCTGGGCTGGTCCCAGACAGGCCTGGCTGCAGGTGCTGTTTACCCGCGGAGGGAGGGAGGGTAGGGCTCGGGCTCTGCTGGGCTCACAAAGCCCATGGGCTGCCTCCCTTGGGGTTTTCCACTTTCAGGACCTTTAAAGAAACAGTGCCCTTTGGATTCAGTGTCCCCTGTGGTTCTTTTCACCTCTGAGAAGAAGAGATGCTGAGTATTTTTAGTTTATCCCAGCATTGCTGGGAAGTCAGGAAAACCATCTCTCAAGAGCCCCAACAAAGCATCTTAAAAATAACATTTTTCAAGAGACAAACTTACCCACTGTTAAGCTTCCAAATGGAAAACGTGAAACTCAGCTCAAAAATAGTCAAACTTGTACTGGTTACCTGCTATGGTCCATGAAGGGCAAGAGACAAAGAATGAGAAGTTGTGCTCAGGATAATTCATTCAGAATTAGCAGGCATCTCACTGGTCTGAGATTGTGTAAAATCACACTTGGTGTTTTGGCCCTGGGTCATCAGGTTAGTAAATATTTATTAAACATCTATTTTATTTATTTTTAAGTAACTTAAACATCTATTTTAAACATCCTCCAGAATTACGGAGCCTATAGTAACTATTCACAGGTCCTCAGCTGTTTTAGCAAACCTTCAGAGGCTCTGTTCTGAAGGTCTCCTCATGGCAGCAGACCAGGGAAAGAGTCCCTTTCTGGATCACTTGGAAGCCAGTATAGTGTCTGGGGCTTGGAATAATTCAAGGTGGGGTCCTCCTAAGAAGCAGAGCTGACTGTCTCTGGAGCTGTTGGGGCAAACATGGTCATCTCCTTAATGCTGGGAATTCACCCAGGGGCCATTCTCTGGCACTTTGGGAGGCATTGTAATTTAGGTTTCCCACTCAGGGCCTTTCCCCCACCCTTCCTTAGAGGGCAGCAGGCATGAGCCTGACTCCCCAGGTCTGCTTCTCTCCCCGCAGGAGTTTCTGAAAGAGGGGACCCTGATGAAAGTAACAGGGAAAAGCAGACGCCCCCGACACCTGTTCCTGGTGAGTACCTGGCCCCCAGCCCAGCCCCCAGACTTGGTAATTCTGTGATATTTTCTAGGGCCATTATTAGAGACCACTGGAATGGAGGAGTGGATGCCAGAACAGGGCCAAATATTGAGGATTGTTCTACAGAGCTGAGCTTTCCAGGGAGCCGAGAGCTTAACCCTTACCAACAATAACCCTTCCTGCATCATTTGAGCGATTTTGAATGGAATTTTGCCCAAATTGAATTACCTGTGTCCCCATCTGAAGCATCCTAACACTGGGAAGTTCTAACCCTCGAAATAACTGTTCAACTGCCTTATCTAATGCATGAGAAAACTGAGATCCAGAAGGGGAGTTTCCTTGGCTGCCTCTCTGAGCAGCTTGGTGGCAGAGGCCCAGAAGGGAGCCAGGGTTGTGACCCCGGTCTAACACTTTGCTCCACTGTGCGCGAGACAGAGTACAATGTAATATTTCTGATGCTTTATAGCCGCATTCCAGAGCACCAGGGAGTGTCCAGGCCTGTCGCTTGGTCCCATCAACCTTTGTGGCTGAGGACCTACAGGCAGCAATTCCCCTGTCCTACGACTCCAAATTGTTTTGCCTTTTAAGTTCTCCTACCTGCTGTTTATAATTTTCTCTCTGTTTTTCACTATTTTAGCTTTCTTTTTTTTTTTTCTTACTGTCAGTTATGGCTGACCCAACAGCCTCCTTACACTTTGTTAGAATTGTGTGCAAAGTAATGGTAAACAGGCTCCAAGTATCTAAGAACCTGTTTCAGATACTTAGTGAGCATCTCTGGTGTGCTGGACACTAGAAACAAAGAGATAAAAGCCTCATGCTGTACCCTCAACCTTCAGTGTCCAATGTACATTTGAGTTAGGAAGGGTATGGACGGAATTTCAAGAGGAAGAGCCAAGAGAGTCAGGGGGAAGCCATCCTTTGTTCCATGCTAGTCCAAAACTTTGAAAACTCTTTCTACTAAGAAGAAGTCATACATACCCTCATTGAATTTATGGATATCTATGTGGTCATGAGCCAGAGTGAGCAGGTTAGATTCTAACCCAGCACTTAGAACCTCTGTAACCTTTAGACAAGTCACAGACATGTCTGAGCCTCTGGTTTCCCAGGAGGAAAGTTGAAATACTGGGAGGTTTGTGGAATTCAGTGAGACACATAGAAGCAGCTTATTTGGTAACAGTGTCCTCCCTTTCCTCGAACAATTGCCCATGGGACACCAGCCCTCCTTCTGTGCTAGCACAGCCCTGGGGAGAGTTGGAGCCCACGACCGTGAAGGGAGGTCCGCGATGATGATAAAGGAGCATGCATTTTGAAGTCAAATAGGCTGGATTCACATCCCATTTCTGACACTGGCTCTGAGGCCCATGGCATGCCCGCCATTGCCCTTCTCTTTACAGTGAGGTGCTAGTCCCTTCTGCCAGTGAGGTAAGGGAGTGAAGCAGCAGGTGGAATAGAAGGAGTTCTGCTTATGCCTTTGCCTCTCACAGGGCCCCTGACTGCCAGGGAAGAAACAGTGTTGTGATCTTACAGAAGGAGTCTGTCCTTCTCCCCCTCCCTCTCCTCCTTCCCCCTGCCCCTTCCCCTTGCTCCATCCTTCTCGCCTTCCTCCCCTCCCTCATGTGCCCTCCAGCATCCAAGTGGCCCTTCATCATAGCCTCTCCTTCTGCATCTCTCACATGCTTCTCCTTGGTAGGCCTGGGTCTCTCTTATTCCCTTGTTATTATTAGGCCATAGTTCCCTGCAGCCTGAACCTGGGTCCCATTCTTTGCTCTGTCTTAGCACAGGACCTTCGTAAATATCTCTGGAGAGAGATGGGAGGAAGATAGACAGGTTCTTGAGCCAAGAAGAGCCCCGATGAACACTTTTGTTTTTTTAAGATTTTATTTATTTATTTGACTAAGAGAGAGATCACAAGTAGGCAGAGAGGCAGGCATAGAGAGAGGGAGAAGCCAGCTCCTTGCTGAGCAGAAAGCCCGATGCGGCCTCCATCCCAGGACCCTGAGATCATGACCTGAGCGGAAGGCAAAGGCTTTAACCCACTGAGCCACCCAGGTGCCCCCGATGAACACTCTTAAGAATTTTTCTTCCCCCCTGCGCGCCTGGGTGGCTCAGTGGGTTAAAGCCTCTGCCTTCCGCTCAGGTCATGACCCCAGGGTCCTGGGGTCGAAGCCCTCATTGGGCTCTCTGTTTGGCAGGGAACCTACTTCCTCCTCTCTCTCTGCCTGCTTCTCTGCCTACTTGTGATCTCTCTCTGTCAAATAAACTATTAAAAAAAATTTTTTTTTCTTCCCCATAAGGTGCCAGTATCATAAAATAATTTTAACTGTAGAACAAAATCAGGGCATCTGCCCACCTGCACACGGGTTTTCGTAATGCTACAGAGAGGGTCCTGCCATGGCCTGGTGGTAGGTGGGGGCTCCCCACTGGTGGCTCATTGTTGTGAGACATTCCCCTTAACTCCTCCATGAAGAATTCCTCTATCTTCCTCCAAATCAGGCTGTAAAATACCTGCTTTGACGAGGAAAGGAGAACTCTGGGCAATGAATGGGAGGCTGCCTGGTCCTGACCACTCATAAAGCCGTAGGGTGCTGATGGCAGTTGCCATGGCAGCGGCTGCCTGAGGGGCAGCCACACAAAGGCTTGGACTGCTCTGATGAGTGACATAAGCCAGTTCCCCAGGGTGAGCAGGCCTTATGAAGCAGGCTCTGTGCCCAGGTTTGGTCACTGTTCCCAGATGGAGCCACAACTCACCGTGTGGCCACCCCCAACACTCCATACCTGAACACAGTGGAGGCATATTCATTTATGTATGACCTTACCTCTGCCACTTTACAAGCTTTGTAACTTTGGGCAGGTTGTCAGTGCTTTCTGTGCCTCAGTTTCTCCCTCTGTGAAATGAGGATGATAATGGTAGAACCTGCCTGATGGAATCACTAGGGGCTGAATTGAGGTCAGGGTGCTTAGCACCTGACACAGAGTGAGTCTTGTCATTATTAGAAAGGCAGAGCTGGAAAGGGGCTTTAATGATTCCTCTGACCTGGGGGGTCAGTCTGCCACCTGTTCTTGCTAATAAGGGTCTTTTGGAACACAGTCTTGTGTATTTGTTCATGGATGGTCTGTGAGTGCTTTTGGATTACAGTAGCTGAGTTGAACAGTTGTGACAGAGACTTTGACCCACAAAGGCTTAAATATTTACTGTCTAGACCTTAATTAAAAAGTTTGTTGGCCCCTGGTCTAGTCCAAATCTGCTTAAAGATGGTGAGGTCCAGAGAGAGGAAGGGTTTGCTTGAGCTCCCCCAGCAGCTGCATGTCCCAGCCAGGCCTCCTGCACCACTTGGCTGCGATGTTGGGATCAGGTGTGGCATCGAGCTGGTGGCAGGAAGCCTCATCTGCTCTGTTCCCTCAGCAGACTGTCTGGGGGGGGAGGAAATGCTAATCCTGAGTTCTTGCTCCTTTCAGCCCCTTTGATGCCTTGTCCTGTTCAGTCCTCAAAACACCCCTGGTTTATGCTGGCTCCCATGTATGGTTGGCTCACTGGGGGCCATTTTTCTCAGCGTCTATAATGAGGTAGAGGTGGCAGTGCCCCCCACTTTACAGGGAGGAAGCTGAGGCGCAGAGAGGGAGCCAGCTTGCCCACAGTCACATAGCTGCTACAGAGCAGAGTGAGGATTGACGTCATCTCTTCATCTCTTCAGACCATCAACCTTTTGCCAAACAGAAACACGCTCCCCTATGGAGGTGAAGTGACTGTCACAGTTTCTTCCCGTCTGCCCTGGATGGGGGCAAGGAGCTTCAGTTGTTCATTTAACGAATAGTGAATACCTACTGTGGTCACTGGAGATGCACCAGTGATCAGGACCCACCAGCTCATTATCTTCAAGGAGCTGCTTCTTCTCCCCTCTCCCTTCCTTAATGATACTTTACGATGCCTTCATTTGTAGAGTAAAATATATCAATCATAAGTGTATGTATCTGCATATTGACTTATATGTGTCATTGTGTAACTACCGCCTGGGTCAAGATAGGTCAACATCCCCACCCAAAATTTCCCCTGTGCCCCTTAGCACTCACTTACCCCATTCCTTACCCCAAGCAACCACTGGCCTCATTTCCATCACTACAGATTAGTGTTGCCTGATCTTCACAGAAATGTTTTGAAGCAGTGTGTACCCTTCTGAGTCTGACTTCTTTCACTGAGTGTGTTTTGGAGCCATGCTACTATGTGGACTGTAGTTCCTCTTGGTTGCTCTGTAGTTCTCCACAGTGTGGATGTATCATAGTTCATTTACCCGTTTGCCTGTTGATTAGACATTTCCAGAGTGTTTCCATTGTTTGGCTGTTATGAATAAAGCCTCTGTGAACATTCCTGTACTTGACTTTCCTGTGGACAACTGCACTGATTCCTCTGAACTATCGACCTAGGAGTGAAATTTAAGGAAAGGGACTCATGTGTTTGCTCGGGGTGGTTTTGCTTTCCTTGAGGGTGTCTGGGGAATGCGGACTCCCTCTGCTCTCCAGAGCTCAGTGACCTTCCAGGACAGACACCCCACACAGCCTTCATGTCTGATGGGCTTTACTTCTTCCCAGATGAGCGATGTGCTGCTATACACATATCCCCAGAAGGACGGGAAATACCGGCTGAAGAACACATTGTCCGTGGCCGGCATGAAGGTAAATGCCTGGTGCTAGGCACCCTGGGGTGGGTGGGCAGAGGAGACCTCAGGGAAGGAAAGACAGCATCCCCACTTCTGGGAGCACACAGAGCAGCAGGAAAAGGCAGCCCCAAGGAAATAGTATTATACTGTGGGTTATAGCAGGATTGTGTTATAGGTAGTCCAGGGAGAGGGGAGAGGGAAGGAGGACTTCAGGAGGAGGGGAGCTGAATCCTTTAGAGTAGATAATATTTGGATAGATGGGGAAGGGGAAAAGGAAGGGCATCCTAAAAAGAGAAAAACACATAAGGAGGCATTTGGAGGGAGGAAATAAGTGGGTGTTCAGTAAAGTTTTTAAAATTGTGGTAAAATATACATAATATAAATTTGCCATTCTGACCATTTTTAAGTATACAGTTCAGTGACGTTAAGTATATTCACACTGTTGTGCAACCATCGCCACCATTCATTTCTAGAACTTTTGTTCTTATCACCTCCAGATGAAACTCCAGCCCCATTCCTAACTCCCCATTCCTCCAGCTCCCAACTGCTAGCGTCCACCATCCTACTTTTTGTCTCTAGGACTTTACTCTAGATAATTCATGTAAGTAGAATCATACATAAATGATAGTATTTGTCATTTTGTGACTGGCCTGTGTCAGTCAGCAGGTTGTCCTCAAGGTGCATCCATGTTGCAACCTGTGTCAGAATGTCCTTCCTTCTTTTGGCTTAATGATATTCCACTGTACATACGGACTGTATTTTGTTTTTTCATTTGTTCATGGATGGACACTTGAGTTCCTTTCACCTTTTGTCTATTATGAATAATGCTGCTATGAACAGAGTATACATGCCTGTAAGAGCCTGCTTTCAGTCCTGTAGGGTACATGCCCACCTTCCTAGGGGTGGGCAGCTGCCCGCAAACCCCAGAGTTGGAGCCGGCACCGCTCCTACACACACGCACATGCACACGCACACACAGAGCATCTACCACCAAATGAAGGTTTACCCTTTGCAGATGAGGAAACTCAGGCTCAGAGAGGGACAGTGGCAGGACCAGAAGAAGAGTCGGGTCTGTGGTTGTCCCTCCCTGCCCCCACCCTGACAGTCTGCTGTTGGTTTTCCAGGTCAGTCGACCTGTGATGGAGAAAGTGCCCTATGCCCTAAAGATCGAGACTTCCCAGTCCTGCCTGACTCTATCTGCGAGGTATGGGGAGGTGTGTAGAGGGAGGGTCTGGGGGATAGACGGGCAGGATTTTACAGGTGTTAAAGGCTGGAATAACAAGCTGCATGTGTCATTTCTATCTGGTATTATTTGGGTCAAGGGACTTATTTTCTAGAGCCTGTCATTTAAATATAACAATAGTAATATCTCGTGTTTTAAAAGTTTACAGATTATTGGGTCTTTACAGCCATGCAAGAAGTTAAGATGAGTAAAAAATGCATTGTGCACTTTTGTTCATAAAGTGGTCTGCTTTTAGGCTTTCATATCTGGAGAGTGAGAGAAAAAACATAGTGAGCATTCATCGTTTGCCTTGCCCTGGTTTTGGGGTGTGGCCTTTCTATCAGCAGTGTCTGTGTTTTCTCCAGGCCTTCAGTTACCCAGGGATCCCACCTCACTCACTCCAGGCAGCAAGAGCTTCCCCCCTCTCCCTCTTTCAGGGCAGGGCCGGCTCACGCTCTCTGGGCTCAGAAACCAGGGAGATGTGGGATGTGGCCCCTGCTGGGGCCACTGTGGGGGCTGGGACAGGGTCCCCGAGGCAAGGGTGTCTCCCCTCTCAGCTGGGGCATGATCCTGGAGGTGGCAGCAGTGCCCTTTGAGTGGGGTGGTGGCTCTGTGGGTGGCACAGAATGCAGACACACTGATTCTCACGTTCTCAGGCAGTTGCGTTCTCAGGCAGTTGCGTTTACTCCTTCCGCATTTTTTTAAAAGATTTTATTTATTTATTTGACTGAGAGACAGTGAGAGAGGGAACAGGGAGTGGGAGAGAGAGAGGCAGTCTCCCCGCCGAGCAGGGAGCCCAATGCCAAGCTCCATCCCAGGATCCTGGGATCATGACCTGAGCCGAAGGCAGACGCTTAACCAACTGAGCCACCCAGGTGCTCACTCCTTCAGCATTTAGTAGCTGCTCCTCGGCGCCGGGTCCTATGCTGAAGACACATGAGTTCAACTTTGCTGTGCTCAGGGGAGGCCTATATTAAGGGCAGGAGAGTTATGTACTTGGTCATGATATAGAGCAAAACTGCTGTAATAGTTAAAAGTGTTGAAGACAAGAGTAACACGCACTGGGCATCTGCTGGTCCCCTCTGACCCCACTGCCACCCTTGGATGTGGGACTTGAGACTTCTCCCTTGCATGCGGAGTTGAGGCCTGGAGAGGAGTCGTGTGAGGAGGAACCGGGGCTCAAATGCAGGACTCTGTGACCCAGGGCTCTTATCCACTAATGTCTACTGCCCGAGTGGGTAGAAGAAACCTTGAAAATTTCAAGGAGTGACTACCCATTTGGGGAAGTGAAGGAAAGGATTCCTGGAGGAGGTGATGCCTAGATGGGGTTCCATGGCATCTTTTCTCCTCATTTCTAGGTAAAGTCGGGGGCCTGAGAAGGCCCAGGGTATTGTTTCTATTTGTCCAGCTGTGATGTGTGGGTGGGGACAAGCCATACCAACCCTTCAGGTGCAGTTGCCCATCTCTGTTAGGCAGGGACACTGCCCTTTTGGTCTGTGGCCTCGAGGAGCTGCTGTCACTGACTGGCCAGTCACCTTTCTGCATGCCCAGATACTTGATGCTGAAGCTTCCAGGAGACAGGCAGACCCATACATCTCCCTTCAGGGACGTGGCTTCTTGTTGTCCATTCCCCCCACCTCCCTCCCAGACCAACCTGGTCCAGTCTCCTGGCTTTCCTGGGGCAGGCCACACTCTTAGAGTGGGAGTGACACCTAGTGGGTACGAGGAGAATTTTCACGCTGCTGCCTTTTAGGACAATGCTCACCATTCAGAAAACCAAGAATGGGTTTTGGGAATTGGGAAATCAACTCGTTGGGTAAGGGAGTGTCTGGGAACTATGTGGGAAAATGAGGAGGAAGATGATGAGACAGGGATATTGAACTTTCCCATTTTCGCCTACCCCTCCTCCCCTCGTGTACACAGCCCTCTATACCTGCCCCCTGTCCGTCCCTAAAGGTGGTACCCTCTGCGCCTCCCTCGTGCCCTTTGCTTCGCCAGTGCTCTGCCATTAACGGCCCCACATGTCATTTTTTCTCCACAGCAGCTCTGGGGAGTTAGAGGTTTAGTGCTGACAGTCCTGAGTTACAGGAGCAGGCCCAGAGGATAGCTTCCTTGCCCTGGCTGCCCTACTAGGAGTAGGAGATGGAGGTGTCCAGAAACAGTCGTAGGCTGGGCTGGCAGATGGCCAGCACTTGGTGGGATCTCAGACACTGAGAGGCACGGCCAGGGGAAGGGTAGGGGGACTTGATCTTCACCGAGAAGCAGGGGCCAAGCCGCCGTGCATGTGGCATGCCTTGCTCACACCACTTTGTGCCCACAGCTCCTGTGCGGAGCGGGACGAGTGGCACAGCTGTCTGAGCAGAGCCCTCCCTGAGGATTACAAGGCCCAGGCTCTGGCTGCCTTTCACCACAGTGTGGAGGTAAGGGGGGGCCCTGAGAACCACCCGACACCAGCCTCACAGCCCTGGGTTTCTGCCCCGCCTCAAACCCAGAAGGACTCTCAGCTCCTTCCATTGGGCTCCTCCTCCCACCCCTCCCACCAGCTCCCCCATGGCCAGGTAGTCACAGGGCAGGCCAAGTGCAGCCCCTCCAGCTGGCTGTTTCTGACCCTAGTTAGCATCCTGGAGGATACAGTGGGGTGGAATCCACCCCCACCTACACACCCTGTACAGGAAAGAGGGCACCCATCTAACCATCTCCTGCCCACACGGCTCACCCCATTCCATTGCTCCAGATACGGGAGAGGCTGGGGGTCAGCCTGGGGGAGAGACCCCCCACTCTGGTGCCTGTCACACATGTTATGATGTGCATGAACTGTGGCTGCGACTTCTCCCTCACCTTGAGGCGTCATCACTGTCACGCCTGTGGCAAGGTGAGTCCCTCATCTGGGTGAGTGTGAACATTGGGTCATGTGGGGTGGGTACTCAGGGGCACCCAGCAGTTACTGCTGGGCCCAGGGCAGGGTATTTCATAATAATCCTGTGAGGTAGGGATTGTTAAGCCCCATTTTACTGATAGCCTCAAACCAGGGCTTTAAATCCCATTTCATTACCACTGCATTCCCAAAACAAAATCATGGCACACACAGTTATTGTCTTTGGAGATAAAGTATCATGTCCTGGCTAAGGGCTCATCAGAAAAACTGAGACACTTGCACAGAAACTGTGTCTCCACAGTGGAAAAGCAGGGGGACCTGGTATAGTCCTGTGCTCAGAATAGTCCCTGGAGAGGTGGGGAGTGAGTCAGCAGAGGGGAGAGGATGCTGGCCCTCTGCATATGCTCTCGCACTGTCCCAACACGTGTGCGCATCCGGGCTTGCAGATTGTGTGCCGGAACTGTTCGAGAAACAAGTACCCTCTGAAGTACCTCAAGGACCGAATGGCCAAAGTCTGTGACGGCTGCTATGGGGAGCTGAAGAAGAGGGGCGGGGATGTCCCAGGCCTGATGAGAGGTAACCTGGGGATCACTGTTCTTCCGCCTGGCTTCTCACTGGCCCCTCATTAGTGCCTGATGCCACTTTTCCTGGGGAAGCTCAAAAGAAAAGCAGCCCTGGGGGGAGGAAAGGGGTTTAAACTCATACCTGCGGCACTGTTTCCTGAAATGTTGGCTCCATGGGAAATCAATAGGCACTCCCAGGAGAAGGTTCTGTGGGCAGCTAAGGCTGGGAAATGCTGGGTTGGTGCCTCCCTGTGAAGGGGACAGCAGGTGTGGTGCTTTGGGTTTTTTTTTTTTTTGCCATGGTGACCCTCTTTTTGAGAATGTTTTATAGGGTTGTGTTCTGTGGGACCTGATAAGGATTTTGAGACAGCCGAGGAGTTGTAGATCAAGGAAGGGCTGAGGGCTCCTTGAGTGATAGAGGAAGCTGAGGAAGCCTAGCTGGCCCGAGAGACTGTGCTCTGGGCACAGGCTTTGCCCAAGTAGCGCTGGGCCAGAAGGACAGCAAGTGCATACCGGGCCTAAAACCAAGGATTTCTCCTCCTTCGAGCCCCCTGAGGCTATCATGACAGACAGCCCAGGTGAAGAAGGGATAGCCAGCACCCAGGAAAGCCCTTCCTTCTTGGCCCCCATGGCCATTGTGTCAGCAGAGGGAGTGTGCTTGCCTTTCTGGTCACACCTAAATCCCATCATGAGGTAGATTCCCATCTTGGAAGGGACCCAGAGCTCTAATTTTGTAGGAACTGGCATTCCAAAGATGTTTGCCTGTTTCTGTGGACACTCACCTCCCTTCCCCCATGACTTATCTTGGTTACAGAGCGGCCCATGAGCATGAGCTTCCCCCTGTCCTCCCCCCGCTTCTCGAGCAGTACCTTCTCGTCCGTCTTCCACAGCATCAACCCCTCGACCTTCAAGAAACAGAAGAAGGTCCCTTCAGCCCTGACTGAGGTAAGGCAGGTGGACTGCCTGTGTGGGAGGCATGGAATTCAGAAGGCTCACGGTCCTCCTCGGTGGAGAGGGTCAGACTCCCCCCACAGCGCCCCCACCCTGGCTGAGCGCTTCAGCACAAGTAGAATTCCCAAAAGGAGACACTAGTGACAAGGATTGACTCACCACTAACAAGGGCCTATCTCCGGGCGTGACTGATAACAGGCCTGCTGGGTGCAGGAAGGCGGGACCTCAAATGTAGATTGTGCTAGAAGTCTTTCCCATCGCTCCTCCCCTCCAAGTCTTTCTTTTTTTCTCCTTTCTCTCCTGTCCCATGGCCTAGACTTGGTCCCCAAGGGTAGTGCACAGATCACTGGGGTTCTTGTGTGACTAAAACAGCCACAGTCGTGGCTTAGCCCTCCCTAGCAGGCCCTCGGAGCTGTGCTGTCCACTCAGCCTGCGTGTCCCAAATGGCCTCAGGTGCTGAGCCTCCTGGAGGGTGTGGGACTCTCTGTAGGAAGCCTCAGAATTGCGAAACTCAAATCCATCCTGTAAGGAGGGCCAGATTATATGTCTATATTCTGGTCACAACCACAAACAAATGTGTGCCCATGAATATACAAGAGGTTTGATCAGCTCTTTCCAAGTTTTTGCATTAATATTCATTATTGAGTAGCTTGTGGCAAGGGCTTAAAAAAGTGTTAGGGTATGGAAAATTTAAAGGGGTACAGTGTTACTCATTGACTTAATTCCTTTGCATATTAAAAATCTTGGGAATAACGCATGCATGCTAAAAAAATTTTTTTTCAAAGCAACACAAAAGAATACCTGATGAAACATGAGTTTCTCTCCCTCCCCAAACTCTTCCATTCCCCCCTACTCCCAAAGGTAACCACCACCAAGTTTCTTATGGATCCTTACAGAAATTTCAATGCATATACACAATAAAGATGTACATTCATTGAACTTTTTTTTTTACCAAAAAGATAACAAATTATCCATGCACCTTTTACCCTTAATTTCTCTTAGCTATTATTCCACATTTGCTCACACATACAAATCTCATACTTTTTACATTGTATGGTTGTAGCCACATTTATTTAACTAGTCCCTTTCCATCAGTTGAGAAAAGATCACCTTTTCACTTCTGCTGGAGTGGTGGCCCACAGAACCCGAGTGTTCCATGGGCACAGAGGGTGAGTACCACTGCTCTTGGCCTTCTAGAGTCCAGCTGCTCTGATGCTGATGTCCTAGCTTGCCCTTTGGTAATTTTTGCTCAAAGTGACAATCTTTTTATTACCCAGCAAAGACTGCACTTAGTAGGATTCGCAGCAGCCCCGGGAGAAATGTGCCCCACCCTATCACCTGCCGCCCTGTCCCCTTTCCCCAGGAACCCCACCTTAGCAGTAAGCCCTGCTCCCCATGAGAAAGTCTGCAGAAATGCTGTCTCCCCAACCACCTGCCAGAAAGAGAGGTGAGAGTCAGTTTCCGCCAACATACTCTGTCCATTCCGCCTTTTTCCCTGGCAGGGCAAGTGCAGGCAGAGAAAGCCAGTGTCTGCTGCTGGGAGTCCCGGAATCTGTGGCGGACACAGGCTCCTTTCCTGGTACTTCTTAAAACAGCCCAAGCTTGGTATGTGGGGCAACTAGGTCAGTTGAGTATCTGCCTTCGGGTCAGGTCATGATCTTGGGGTCCTGAGATCGAATGCCACATCAGGCTCCCTGCTCAGCAGGAAATCTGCTTCTCTCCTCCATCGGCCCCTTCCCCTGCTCATTCTCTCTCTCCCTCCCCCCATCTCTTTCTCTTGTTCATGAATAAATAAAATCTTTAAAAAAATCATTCCCCAGGCTGGTGGTGGCCCTCCCCCCCCCAAGTTCATTGGCTTTCAGAGTATTTGCCAAGAGATCCAAGTTCTTACCCTCTCTTCAACTAAGTAGGGATTTGATCTTCAGTAGACACCTCCATTCCTCCAGGGTTCAGTTTCCCCATCTGTAAAATGGGAAAGTAGATACCTCCATTCCTCCAGGCCTCAGTTTCCCCATCTGTAAAATGGGAAAGCCAGATGAAATTATTTCCAAACCTGGCCTTCGTGCTCCAGTAGTAAGATTAATATTTATGACAGTTCCATGGGTCAGGCACTATACCTGTCAGGTACCTGTCCTATGTCATTTAATTCCAACTTTGCTAGTAGGGAAACTAGACCTAGAAGAAGTAAATTGCCCACATTGCCCATTAAATAATTGAGAGAGCCCCATACTGGTATTGCTGTAAGCCTGTGTTATATTCTGAACCCCCACATAAAGACTGTGCAGCAGACAAATACTACTGCTGCTAATAACAGGAATTAAAACTCCCATTAGGAAGATTCTAAAACCTTTTAAGTAAGAAAGAGGATCCATCCTTATATATAAGAGATGAGCTTCAAAATGTAAGAATCAGGGGCTCCTAGGTAGCTCAGTCAGCTGAGCATCCTACTCGATTTTGGCTCAGGTCACAATCTCAGGATTGTGAAATCAAGCCCCACGTTGAGCCCACAGCGGGCTCCACACTTAGCACAGAGTCTGCTTGAGATTCTCGCTCGCTCGCTCTGCCCCTCCCCAACCTGTGTTATGCATGCTCTCTGTCTCTCTCTAAAATAAACAAAATCTTTTTAAAATTTTTTAAAGAGTCAAATTTATTTTTTTGAATATGTATGTGTGGGGTTTTCTTTCAAGTTTTTATTTAAATTTTCAGTTAACATATAGTATTTATTAGTTTCAGGTGTACAATAGAGTGATTCAATATTTGCATACAACCCTGGGGTCCTCACCACAAGTGCCCTTCTTTATCCCCATCACCTAGTTCACCTATCCCCCACCTTTCTCCCCTCCGCTAACCATCAGTGTGTTCTCTAGAGTTAAGAGTCTGTTTCTTGGTTTGCTCCTTTTTTTTTTCTTTGCTTATTTGTTTTGTTTCTTTAATTCCACATATGAGTGAAATCCTATGGTATTTGTCTGACTTATTTAACTTAGCATAATACTCTCTAGCTCTATCCATGTCGTTGCAAATGGCAAGGTTTCATTCTTTTTATGGCCAAGTAATATTCCACCATATATATTTACTACATCTTCTTTATCCATTCATCAATTTGTGGACACCTGGGCTGCTTCCGTATCCTGGCTATTGCCAGTAATGCTGCTTCTAACATTGTGTGTGTGATGCCTGGGAATTAGTGTTTTAGTATTTGTTACATAAATATCTACTAGTGTGACTGTTAGATCTAGATAGTAGGATAGTTATTTTAACTTTTTGAGGAATCTCCATATTATTTTCTACAGTGTCTGTACCAATTTGCGTTTCCACCAACAGTACAGAACGGTTCCCCTTTCTCCACATCCTCACCAACACCTGTTGTTTCTTGTGTTCTTGATTTTAACCATTCTGACAGGTGTGAAATGGTATTTCATTGCATTTTTGATTTGCATTTCCCTGATGATATGTGATGATAAACATCTTTTCATGTACCTGTTGGCCATCTATATGCCTTCTTTGTAGAAAAATCTGTTCAAGTTTTCTGCCCATTTTTTAATAGATTATTTGTTTTTTGGGTATTGAGTTTTTAAGTGCTTTATTTATTTTGTATACTAACCACTCATCAGATATGTCATTGGCAATTATCTTCTCCTATTCCAAAGGTTACCTTTTAGTTTTGTTTGTTGTTTTCTTTGCTGTGTGGAAGCTTTTTATTTTGATGAAGTCCCAGTAGTTTATTTTTGCATTTGTTTCCCTTGCCTAAGGAGACATATTTAGAAAAAAGTTGCTACAGCTGGTGTCAAAGAAGTTACTGTCTGTGTTATCCTCTGGGATTTTTATGGTTTTAGGTCTCAATCCATTTTTAATTTATTTTTGTTTAGGGTGTAAGAAATTAGTCTGGTTTTATTCTTCCTCATGCTGCTTTCCAGTTCTCCCAACACCATTTGTTGAAGAGACAGTCTTTTCCTATCGGATATTGTTTCCTGCTTTGTCCAGATTAATTGACCATATAGTTGTGGATCCAGTTCTGGGTTTTCTGTTCTGTTCCATTGATCTCTGTATCTGTTTTGTGCCAGTACCATACTGTTTTAATGACTGCAGCTCTGTAATATAACTTGAAGTCCAGAATTGTGACACCTCCAGCTTTGTTTTTTCCTTTTCAATGTTACTATTTGGGTACTTCTGTGGTTCCACACAAATTTTAGGATTTTTCTGTTCTAGCTGTGTAAAAAGTGCTAGTGGTATTTTGATAGGGACTGCATTAAATATGTAGGTTGCTTTAGGTAGTGCAGATATTTTAACAATATTTGTTTTTGCAGTCCATGAGCATGAAATATTTTTCCGTCTCTTCGTGCCATCTTCAGTTTCTTGCATCACTGTTTTATAGTTTTCATAGCATAGGTCTTTCACCTCTTTGGTTAGGTTTATTCTGAAGTATCTTATTGGTTTTGATGGAGTTGTAAGTGGAATTGATTCCTTAATTTCTTCTGCTGCTTCCTTATTGGTGTATAGAAATGCAATAGAATTTTGTACATTGATCATGTATCCTGTGAATTTACTGAATTCTTTTACCAGTTCTAGCAGTTTTTTGGTGGTCTTTTGGGTTATCTAGATATAGAATCATGTCATCTGCAAATATTGAAAATTTTACTTCTTCCCAATTGAGATGTATTTTTTTTCTTTTTTTTACAAGTAATCTCTATACCCACCATGGGGCTCAAATTCAGGACCAAGAGATCAAGAGTCGCCTGATCCACCGACTAAGCCAGCCAGGCATCCCTGATTTGGATGCCTTTGATTTCTTTTTGTTGTCTGATTGCTGTTGCTAGGACTTCCAGTACTATGTTGAATGAAAGTAATGAGAGTGAACATCCCTGTCTTATTCTTGACTGTAGAGGAAAAGCTCTTAGCTGTGCATTTTTCATATATGGCCTTTTTTACGTTGAGGTGTATTCCTTCTAAACCTACTTTGAGTGTTTTTATCATGAATGGATGTTGTACTTCATCGAATGCTTTTACTGCATCTATTGCAATGACCTATGGTACTTATCCTTTCTTTTGTTAATGTATCACGTTGCATGATTTGCAAATATTGAACCATGCTTGCACCCCAGGAATAAATCCTATTTGATAGTGGCGAATGATTTTTTTTTATGTATTTTTGGATTTCGGTTGCTAGCATTTTGTTGAGGATTTTTTCATCTGTGTTCATCAGAGATATTTAGCTTTTGGTTCTCTTTTTTTGGTGGTTTCTTTATCTGGTTTTGCTATCAGGATAATACTGGCCTCATAGAATGAATTTGGAAGGTTCCCTTTTCTATTTTTTTGAATAGTTTAAGAAGAATAAGTATTATCTCTTGCAAGAATCAATTTTAGAAGGAAGAACCTTTCCTCCAAATATCTGCAGTTTCATATTATGAGGCCTTGGGGTTGGGGAGAGGGAGCCAAGAATCTGAATCACTTCTCGGGGTAGCACTGCGGAGGGTGGTTTTTGACTCTTAGGTCTCCTGGGTCCACTCAGTAAGTCCTGTCTTAATCTCTGGTACTGTTTTGCTGCTTTTGAGATGCTGGACCTATCCTGAGACCTCAACCACGTCTCAGATTTCAAAGCAGGATAAACGCTCTGCCAACTGGTTGGCAGTGTCATTTTAGCTCTGCCTGAACCGTGCCCACCACCTGGTGCCCTGACTACTCTGCTTCTCTTCTGTCAGGTGGCCGCCTCCGGAGAAGGCTCCACCATCAGTGGCTATCTCAGCCGGTGCAAGAAAGGCAAGAGGCACTGGAAGAAGCTCTGGTTTGTCATCAAAGGCAAAGTGCTCTACACCTACATGGCCAGTGAGGTAGTGGTGGTTCGTGCTTTCTCTCCTCTCACCTCCAAAGGCCCTCAGGTTAAGCTCATGCCTCAGAATGTCCATCTGGGTATGCACAACACCCCATCCCCTGCAGGGCGGTGTGCGACAGGATGTGGCTTCCATTTCCCATGTCCCTCCAGCCTATGTTGAGCAGTACCCTGTGCTGAGTGTTGCAGTGAATACACAACCATGTGTCAGTTCCAAGTTGAAATAATTTACCATTTCTCTGTGGAGATGAGGCAGGAATATGTGCAGACCTGTGCACCCAAGTGCTGGGAGGTCACAGGCCCAGCATCGAGCACAAGCCAGGCACTCCACAAGAGCAGGCTGCTTTCTGCTCTCCACCTCAGATGTTTGGGATGGAATTCAACAGCTTGGAGGAAGCTACCATACTTTTTTACTCTGTGCATTTCTTTTATCAGAGAACTACATTGTTTTATAGTGATGTTTCTACTAAATAAAACTTAATTTGATACTTTTTATAGAGCATCTTACCTTTACATATAACACTTTTTAGGAGAGCCTTGGGACACCTGGGTGGCTCAGTCAGTTAAGCGTCTGCCTTCTGCTCAGGTCATGGTCCCGGAGTCCTGGGATCGAGCCCCACATCCGGCTCCCTGCTTGACAGGAAGCCTGCTTCTCCTTCTCCCTCTGCCTCTCTCCCCAACTCATGCTTTCTCTCTCTCTCTTTCTCTCTCTCTCAAATAAATAAAATCTTAAAAAAAAAAAAGTAGGAGGGCCTTGGAAATCAAGCCTGCTTCCAGAGTAGCCAGGTGTGGACTATGGTGCTATCTGGTCCTGACCGAGGCTGAACCTAGAGGATAGTTTGAGGGAATTCCATGTCTAGGCCCCACCATCTGGTGGCTTCCGTGGGCTAAACCCACCTTGAAAATGGGACTTTAATGCCCAGCCACAAAGGGTGTGTGCTTTACCCCAGGAAGATATTCACATCAGCGCAGGGCTGGCCCTTCTACCCTGACCCCAGATGCCGGCAAATGTGCAAAAGACACTTTCTTCTGGGGACATAAGGCTTCTTTTCCAAAAGACCTGCAGCTGTGATGGTAGCAGCTTCTGCCCCTCCCTTAGGGAATCCCAAAGGCCAGGAAGGACACACAGAGAGGGACCGACAGTGGGCCTCTGGTGCTGTGTGAGCCAAGCCCCCGCTGACATGGCCATAGAGAAGCTGGGGAGAGTTCCAGTCTTGCCAGAACAAACTGAAATGTGACGTAATGTCCACCTGCAGCCCAGGGCAGCATCTTCCAAAGTAGATATTACACAGGATGCTCACAGGGTTTCACTAAACACTGGGTTCTGAGGGGACCCTGAAGAGACAGTTAGTGGGAGGACTTCTCAGAATCTATAATGTACCCAGGTGTGTTGTGGATGTCTGAGATGAGATTTCCCAAGCTGGCCTGACCACAGCCCTTTCCTTGTGGAGCATCTCATGGAACCATACCATTCCATGGACTACTCTTTGGAAGAAATTCTGGCTTAGATAGGTGAGTAAAGGCTACTCCTAATTAAATAACCACCAAAGACATGGATCCTGTCTGAGAATGGAAAACCCATGCTCAGTGTCTGTTCTCCAGGTACTGAGCAATGGTTGTCATTGGAAGTGACACCCTAAGCTGATTAAAAAGGTGGGTTTTGGGCGCCTGGGTGGCTCAGTGGGTTAAGCCTCTGCCTTCAGCTCAGGTCATGATCTCAGGGTCCTGGGATCAAGGCCTGCATTGGGCTCTCTGCTCGGCAGGGAGCCTGCTTCCTTCTCTCCCTCTGTCTGCCTCTCTGCCTGCTTGTGATCTCTCTCTCTCTGTCAAATAAATAAAATCTTTTTTTTTTTAAAAGGTGGGTTTTAAGTATACTTCCAAAATAGTTTTTTCCATAAAGAACTAACATAATTTTTTGTTAAGACAATGCCAGTGATAGGATTAAGCTTTCAAATTCCATCAAAGAAAAAAGGTTTGATAGAATGGATAGCCAGTTTTCACTGTGCATACTACTGTGAACCCCTGTTGTTTACGTGCATAGCCCCACCTCATTCCTGTCCCACTGTTCTGAATTTTTTCTACCACAGATTAGTTTACCTCTTTTAGAATCTTCATGTAAATAGAACCACGTATAAATGTGACTTCTTCCACTCAGCATGAGGCATTTTAGTCATCCATGGTTTGAATACAGCAGTAGGTCATTACATTTTATGGCTGAGAAGTATGCCGTGTTGTGAACATTACACCATGTGTTTATCCCATTTATCAATTGAAGGACATTTGTGGTGTTTCTGGGTTTTGGTGATTATGAATAAAGCCACTTTAAACTTTTGTATACCATTTTTTATATGAAAACGGGTTTTTATTTCACTTGGGTAGACAAGTAGGATTGGAATTTCTAGATCATAGGAGGGTATATGTCTGGTTTACCAGAAGTTACAGACCTTTTGCAAAGTGGTCTACCATTTTATACTCCCCTCAACAGTGTGTGTAAGAGTGAGGGTTATCAGTCATTGATTTACTAGTATCTCAGTGTGCTTTTAATTTAATTTCCCTAGTAACTAAAGATGTTTTTGATGTGCTTATTGGCTATTTCTGTATTTCCCTTTGATAAGTGTCTGTTCAGATCTCTTGCACATTTTTTAAGGTAAGTTGTCTTATTATTGAGTTACAGGAATTCTTTACATATCTTTGGATAATAGTCTTTGTCAGATAAATGTTTTGTGAATATTCTTTCCCTGTCTGTGTCTTGCCTGTGCATTGTCTTAATGATTGAGTTTGTTCTGTTCTTTTGGTGAACAGAAGGTTTTCTTAAACCTGATTTATTAGTGTTTTCCTTTATGACTATTGCTTTTCATATCATTAGAAACTTTTGTCTACTGTAGTCACAAAGTTGTTCCCCTTATTTGCTTCTGAACACTTTTATACTTTTTTTTTTTTTTTAAAGATTTTATTTATTTGACAGAGAGAAACACAGCTAGAGAGGGAACACAAGCAGGGGGAGTGAGAGAGGGAGGAGCAGGCCTCCCGCCAAGCAGGAAGCCCGATGTGGGGCTCGATCCCGGGTCTCCGGGATCATGACCTGAGCCGAAGGCAGTGGTTCAACCAACTGAGCCACCCAGGCGCCGCCTATACTTTTTATATTCAGATAGACCTTTTATATTCAGGACTATCTGAAATTAATTTTGAGTGTGGAGTGAGACATTTTTTTCCACATGGGTGTCCAGTTATTACACCACCACTTGTTAAAAAGAAAGACTTTCCTTTCCCTATAGAATTATTTTGGTGCCTTCATTAAACAGCAGAGGACTCATGAGATCATGACCTTAGCCAAAGTCACCAGTCTGACACTTAACTGACTGAATGAACCACCCAGGAACCCCTCCAACATTTTTCTTTTTAAGGATTATTTGTGTTTCCATATAAACTTGTCAATATCTACCCAAAATCCTGAGATTATGACAGGGGTTGTTGAATCAATTCAGGGATAGTTGGCATCTTAACAATATTGAATCTTCAAATCTATGAATATGGTATACATCTTCATCTATCTCATTCTTATTTGTATAGAGGTCTCATCCTTCTTTCATTTCTGTTAATTTTATTCCTTATTTATTTTTTGCATGCTATTTTTATTTATTTATTTATTTATTTGACAGACAGAAACACAGCCAGAGAGGGAACACAAGCAGGGGTAGTGAGAGAGGGCGAAGCAGGCTTCCCGCCGAGCAGGGAGCCCGATGCGGGACTCGAACCTGAGTCTCTGGGATCATGACCTGAGCCAAAGGCAGTCGCTTAACCAATTGAGCCACCCAGGCTCCCCTTGCATGCTATTTTGAATGGAGTTTATTTTCTAGTTGTTTGCTGAAAACAGATATTTAAAAAATGGATTATCCTGTGACCTTGCTAAATTGATTATAGGTTCTGGTAGTTATTTTATAATCAAAAAAGTCCTTTGCAAGCACAGATAGTTTAACTTCTTTTGCTGAACTTTGTTTTTCTTTATCTTGCCTTAACACAATGGCTAGGACTGCCAGTACAATTTTGAGTTTTAACTGGTGGGAGCAAGCACCCTCTTACGTTGTTCTCAGTCTTACAGGAAAAGCATTCAGTATTTCACTATT
>PITA01025265.1:0-24722 GCA_004023965.1 Spilogale gracilis
TGAGAAATAAGTTGACTCTTGTTCACACTGAGAATGGCTTTCAAATTGCTGCTTCAATAAATTATTATTACTTTTTATTATACCATAACTCAATCACCAAAATCAGGCTGGCTCGTTATTAATGCATAGCAATTGTGAGAGGCACACATGGGCTTAATAATACTTTCTTTAAAGAGAATAATGCCAAATCAGTTTAGATAGTAAACGATTTTATGTAAAAGCAATGGACAAATATAAAACATATGGTGCCATTATTCAAATGAAGAGGAAATATATTTAATAGCATTTGAATTATTATGAACTCTTACATTCAAAATATAAACTTACACAACAAATGTTTCACCCACATCCCTGTGGTAAAGTTCTAGTGCGTATATAACGTAACTCTAGAATTTAGGGTAGTTTTGTCTTCAGGATGTCTCATTGGACATGATGAGATAGATATGCCACTGAAACTATATTTATAGGCATTCATTCACTCAACCAATACATCATGATCCTAGCTTTGTGCATTCTCTGAAACAATATGGAGTTGCTTCTGTAGGAGATTCATGGTCTTATTATTTACAATTAAAAGGGGGAGATTAAAATAATTCCAGGAAGAATAAAGCAATTTTAGTAGCAGGATGAAAATTCTAGCTTAATGACGCTATAGCGTGTCATACAGTCTCTGAGGTGTTTACCACAGCAAGAGGAAAAAAAAATCACAAAGTTGCCCAATGCATGATTTCTTTCCTTTCTTGTGGGGAGGGTGGGAGGTGTGGGGGAGGGGTACACACAAAAATAACAACCAAGAATGAGACAACAGACTAACATCATAAAGTTGTGCCTCATTCGAAAGATATAATTTTGTCAATGCCCAGTAGGAAAAGCACTTTTTCTTTTTGTTTTGAATTCGCATTTTTCAGGTGCCACCTCAGGCTGAATCCCCAACATAATGCTTCTTTTAGAAACCAAAGGGCATTTTGAATCTATTGATATTAAAGAGAGAAAAAGAAGAAACCATGGCAAAAAATTGGGCTTAAAAAATAAAATAGGGGCACCTGGGTGGCTCAGTTGGTTAAGCGACTGCCTTCGCCTCAGGTCATGATCCTGGAGACCCGGGATCGAGTCCCACATCCGACTCCCTGCTTGGCGGGAAACCTGCTTCTCCCTCTCTCACTCTCCCTGCTTGTGTTCCCTCCCTGGCTCTGTTTCTCTCTGTCAAATAAACAAAATCTTTAAAAAAAATAATAAAATATATTTCTATTTCACTAAGAATAATTTTATTAAAAAAAGAAAAAAGTTTTATTGCCTTAAAAGCAAGATAGTTTTTCCAGTGAAGTTTTAATTTATGCAAAGTTAATTTGAACAACTGAAAATGGGAAAAAGTATATTTACAAATATACAGTTTGTGTTAACTCATTTTGGGCCCATTTAAAGATACGCTATTAGATCATTGATTATTGGACTAGAATATAAGTGCTAGGAGGTCAGCTGTTCTCTAGCATTATTTCTTTCTTAATTTTATGTTTGTCAAGTCAGCAAAGGGAGATACCTGTTGTTAAGTTTAATGTTATAGCCTATTTTCACCTTACTTTAAAGTAGAAAACAACTGAGTCAATCTCTGTTTCAGATTTTGACTATAAAAGTTTGTTTTCATGAACATCATGATAAAATTTTAGCAGAAACATCCCAATTAAACTTCTTGTTTTTGTTACATAGCAACATTTTATCTAGAAAAAATCTAGCAGGTGGATGTTTTCAAAATCAGCAGATTAAACTAAACTGTGTCTCTGCATTAAATGGATGAAAATGGATATGGCCTCTTGGGAGAGTTGACCCTGTTCTAAAGAAACAATCCAGGGAGGGCCTAAACATTTCATGTATGTGCATAGAAAAATGAGCACAGAAAAAAAAATAAGTTGTAGATAATATGCTTTTTCTCCTGTTAACCTCTTAGGGTGAGAAGCTCCAACTGCTTTTCCTAATGATAAAAAATATTTTTAAACAATATTTTACTCCATATTCTATTGCATTATGGAGATTTTCCTTTTCTTTAACTCTGTTTTTGAGGTTTCAGTTTTAGATGAGTAAAAAATACATACCACACAGATTAAACTCTCTAATCCATCTACAGGACACAGATTAGGGGAGAGACCATTTAAGGTTTGCTGATTTAAAAAAAAATCCTATTAAAAACAAAAAAACGCTATTAGTTTTTTAAGTTAGCTAGAAACATCCATGCGAGAGGAGCATGCTTTGGTAAATGAAATGTTAAACCTGTTACTTTCAACAAATTATGAAAACAATTAGCTGGGAAATATCTCAAAGCAAACAGACCTCTTCACATCTCATTCATCCAAGCATTCAAGTATAAAAAGAACCCTGCTGCTTCTATAAACAAACCACTCCTCACATTTTTCTCACCATTTGTTTAGTCAGCAAATATTTTTTAAATGGAACATTTCTTGGTGGGTTGTTTATTTTTTCCCCCCCATTCACTTCAGAAACAACAAATAAACAAGGTTGGGGGAAAATTTGGTCAGATGAATTGTTTTCCCAAAGGGTTGCCTAGTAAGCAAATATATATAAATACATAATCACAGAGAATGATTAAATGAGAGAGTAGAGAGTGTAGAGAATGTAGATTAAATGTAGTAATGTGGTTTACAAAGGTTATCCTTGATACTATGTAATCAGTCTATGTGTTTGATTGGTATATGATTACAGCTTTTTATGATCTGTTAACTCATGAGGAATGAAAATATTTTAAGCAACTAAAGTGCCGATTTTGTCTAAATTTGTTTTGTGTCTAAATTCACGCTAGAATGTCGGGATGGGGGAAAAGTGGATTTGGTGGAATAAAAGTGGAGCAAGTGAGGAGTGTGGAAATCATCAATATTTTCCGAGTCATCCGAAGTGCCCGTTCCCGAGTTACCTGGAGAAAGACAGGTTTTTGTTTTTTGTTTTTTTTTTTACAGTTGTTTTTTATAATTTGGTGCTAAAATCATAGATCAGAAAAAAAATGATGGCCCTGCTGGACAACCAACAGGAGAATTCATGACATTTTTTTCACCAATGAAAATTCCTCCAAACCTTTTCACCAATCTTATGGAAACTCCGGGGAGTAAAGCTGTAGGAAGTTAGGAGTGGGATTACATGGGGTGAGGCATAACTGAGATGGGGCTGAGAACATGCAGCTGACCTCACAAAGGATGACGAAAGGAGGCATCAGTTAAGGTGGTGGAAGAAAGGTGGAAAAACTGAGCAGAGGATGTGCTCGCCTATCTGTCTGAGGTCCTGTGAGTGTAAATGATACCATGGGTGATGTCTATTTGGCAAGAATGTGCATGTCCACACGGTACTACTTGGTCCCTGGGGCTCTATAATTTACTCATGTGGATCAACAAGCACCACCAGGAAGTCAGTGAATTCATTGTACCTCACTGCACAGTTAAGTAATGCTCTCTTTCACTTACAACCAATTCCAGGGAGTCTATAAATGAACATTATTCCAGGAATGAAGAAGTGCATGACACCCAGAAAGTGAAAGTTATTACAGGAGTGACACTGACTATTTCAATTATTTAAGGCCAATGAACTTTACAAATCACTCTCTAAATGAGATTTTCTCATTGTGAGAGCTCATTTGTATTCATTTTTCACTTTGGAAGCGGTGTTGGTTTTATTTTTATTTTTTATTATTGCTTTATAGATGCTGAAATAAGAAAGAACTCCAAACTAGTACTCTCCTAGTATAAACTGACAAACTAGTAAATGGAAAACAGAGAATCTCTAAAATTATGACATTTAAAAGCAGTAAATACTTCAAAACAGTGGGTACATAAAAGATTGATATAAATCTTTTCTATTCTTAAGATTTACTTTTAAACCAGCTTAACTATTATTTATTAAATAAAAAAAGAATTCCTTCAAATAAGCATCCCTTTAACCCAAATTTGAAATTTTATTTAATTAATTATTAAAATTAATTTTATTTCAATTAATAATAGAAAGGACACAATATCTAGGCATTTTAATAATACTAATAAAAGAGTGTAAGCTATTATTTTGACAGCGAATTCACTTACCAATTTAACCAAATATTAGTCTGTTGATCCAACTGTATTTCATATCTTAACCTCCTTACCTCGGACTGTGAGAGAAGCAGAGGCTTCTACTTTTCCAACACGATTCTCGGCAATACACATATAAGTGCCTTCATCTGTACTCATGGCCTTTTTAATTCTCAGTGTGTAATCATCTTTGATGTCATACCTGTATGGAAATGCACTGGTTTTATTAAATAAGGTATTAGACATATTAAAATAACACTACATTTTCATTTTCATTTTTCTTTTTTGATATCATATTTTAACTGAAACAAAACACACGTGCACACATACATAATATTCAGCCACCAAGTGCAATTATTAGACTAAAGGTATTACTAATAAGATCATTAATTTCATCTGTAACCTCTTTCAACTTGATTACCAGTTACCCATATTTCATATATGTATAACAACTCTTTCCGCATCAAAGCTATCAAAGGCATTATTAGCAATCGAACTTTTTTTTGGTGGTACTTCTTAGACAATAAGTAAGGAATAGTTTATATTTCAGTTTCTAGGTGAGTTATATTCTATTATTTTGTAACTTACACTGTACTTCAATATATGATTTATTTTTGGGGTATCTTGACTCTAGAGCTGAAATACATTAAAGGAAAAAAAATTATTTGTTGGCAAATTGACACAAATATGTTGGGAAATTGACACAAATGTCTGAAAGAATTAAGAAGGGGCCAACTTCTAAGACTTAATAGTATTAACTCTTTTTTTTAAGAGTTTATTTATTTATTTATTTATTTATTTATTTGACACAGAGAGATCACAAGTGGGCAGAGAGAGCAGAGGAAACAGGCTCCCTGCTGATCAGAGAGCCTGATGCAGGCCTGGATCCCATGACCCCTTGAGCTGAAGGCAGAGGCTTTAACCCACTGAGCCACCCAGGTGCCCAATATTAACTCTTAAAGCACCAACATGCCTGGGAGTGACTTCTCAAAATGCACATGCTCAGCTCTTTCACATAACATTTATTTTCTTACTTCTTACTTTTTTAAAAAGTAGACTAACACAATAGCTCAGAAAAAGATTCTAAAATTTTAACAAGAATCTGTTGAAATACTTGCATAGAAGATTATGCTCTTACTAGAATCTAAGAGATTACATTACACAAGCATAATAAGCTATTATCTCTTTTATCTGATCTTTCCTTTTGATTTTCACTGACAGTCTTTGTTATTTCATAGAAATAATTTTGCAGTAACTTTTGATGGATTACAGTGCCTCTCTTCTTCATATATATCACACAGATAAAGCTGTATTTTTAAAATATTGCTTTAATTGATTCAATCTACTCACAACTAGCTGTGATTTCCTATTGCTTTCAAGAAAAAAACAAACAGACTTATTTTGAAGACTATTATAATCAGATTTCTTCTATTTCTGACTTTAGCTAAAAGAATAATAGCTTAGGTTTACTGCAATGTAAGGCATAGACCTAATAATCGTTACATATGATAGAACTTTGCATGACAAGAAGCAATGTCTATGAGCCATTCATGCCAAGTAAACGTAGTTTTCCATGCTCTTCTATCCTCCAGCTATGGTGGTTACTTTTCCGTCAGCACGTTTTCAGTTAAACTTTTGCTGATTTAAAATGTCATAAGTTGTTAGGAAAGCTTTCTTAGACTCCTGTTTGAAGCCATCCATTAGGACACTCAACAACTGTACTTACTTTCTCCCTAAAACTTACTGCTATACAATCATGGTACACTTGCTTACATTTTGTACCACTGTCTAATTTAATGAAGGAGAGATCCTGCCTGCCTCACTCCTTGCTATATCCTCAGCCCCTAACACAGAGCTTTCAACATCCGGTAGCATAACCTAGACTCTGGAGCCAAATGGGTAGAGTTTTATTCTTGGGCTCTACCTCCTCAAATGCCTGTAAAAATGGACACATACTTAAACTCTCTGGGCCTTAGTTTTTTCTTTATCAAAATGGTGCAGATAATAACACTTACTTCATGGAGCAAAATGACCTTTGAAGGAGATGTTACATATAAAGTGCATAAAACTGCCATGCAGAAAGCACAATGCATGTTAGCTATTTTTATTATAACTCATAGAAGCTCAGGAAATATTGGTTGAGTGTAGGATGAATATCTTGTTTCTTACAGATATAAAGGTGAACCAAATCCAAATGACTGCAAGTTTGCAAATGTGCCACATTTATCTATTAAGGTTTTCTTATGAGCTATATTTATAACTTAGGGCAAGGATGGGGCTGAGAGGCATAAAAAAATAACAGTGTTGGGGCACCTGGGTGGCTCAGTCGTTAAGCCTCTGCCTTCGGTTCAGGTCATGATCCCGGAGTTCTGGGTTCCAGCCCCACATCGGGCTCCCTGCTCGGCGGGAAGCCTGCTTCTCCCTCTCCCACTCCCCTGCTTATGTTCCTGCTCTCACTATCTTTCTCTGTCAAATAAATAAATAAAATCTTTGAAGAAAAAAAAAAAAAGAGTAACAGTGCATGCAAATGCACTCTGCTTAACTCACCCAATTAAAAACAAGAAAAATAATGATACAATGATCGGTTCAGAAAAATTACTGGTGATATATTTACTGTTTAATAAAAATCACCTTTCCTACAGTTAGTCTATTTCTGCTGGACATGCTTAGCTCTGAGATACAAGGATTGAATAAAAATAATGTATTTTGTAGACACTGCTAATTCATCTAAAAAAAACTGAATTCTAGCTAGAGTTTTGTCGTGGTTCTTATTTAACTTGGCAAAGTCTCTTCAGAGCTCTCTGAATTTTAATCAAAAGCTAAAAGAGGAGAAGATAAACTTGAATGTCTATGAAGTCCTCTCTGGATCAAACACACATGAAAACATTATTCTGAATTAAAAAAAAAGATACTTATAGATAGTTATATATGATTTCAGATTTGTCATTGAGAAAAAAAATTAAAAAAACTATATGTTGCCTCACAGTATAAAAAAATAAACAAAAAAAGACTCACATGCATTAGCTCATAGCAACCTCAAAATAATTCTCTTGAATCAGAAACTGTCATTTTGGATGCCTGAGTGGCTCCGTGGGTTAAGCGTCTGCCTTCGGCTCAGATCATGATCTCAGGGTCCTGGGATCGAGCCCCACATCGGGCTCTCTCCTCGGTAGGGAGCCTGCTTCCTCCTCTCTCTCTGCCTGCCTCTTTGTCTACCTGTGATCTATCTCTCTGTCAAGTGAATAAATAAAATCTTTAAAAAGAAAAGAACAGAAAAGAAAAGAAACTGTTATTTTACAGTTGAGGAAACTGACCCTTAGTTAAGTGAAATGATTTGCTCAAAGTTGTTTTACTACTAAAGAGAAAAATCAAAATTCAAATCTTGAACTCTGACTCTTAACCTGGCACTTTTCCACTCTCTGTGCATATCCGTTTACTAGAGTAAAATACTTTGTTGAAAATTTTTTAAAGATTTTATTTATTTATTTGAGAGAGAGAGTGTGTGTGTGAGTGCCTGAGCACAAAAGCAGCGGAAGGGCAGAAAGAGAGGGAGAAATAGACTCCCCGCTGAACAGGGAGCACCGATGCAGGACTCCATCCCAGGACCCTGAGATCACGACCTGATCCAAAGGCAGACGGTAAGCAGATTGAGCCACCCAGGTGTCGCTGTTGAATTTTTAAGTGTTAACTTAAGACATATATGCCACATTATCTATAGCAACTGGATAGAAATATAAGTTCACATTCAGCAAACATTTAGTTATACCTTCTGGCAAATTTAACCTCAGGTTAGATAAATTCTTTATATAGGGAACAACATGGGGGATAAACAGAATGAGAGAACTTTTATATCTTGCTTTAGTAGGTGAAAGTGTTTATTTATAAATTACAGATTACATAATATTTGAACCCAAAATTAGTCTGAAATCAGATTTGCTGAGATTTCTCATTTCTTTAAGGAGTATTTAAGAAAGCCAAGAATAGGAGTGGGAACATTGAACCAGTGTTTTGATTTTTTTCTTGTTTTAAATTGGTTTTTGCTTGTTTAAGACCAAGGGATACAAGTAACTGTGCCTTCTATTGTATGATTGCAATTTTGTTTTCATAAGAAAAATGAAAAATTAAATACATCTTGGGAGGAATAATATGAATTAATATTAGCTACTAATAAAAGAGACTACCTTTCAAAGATACAATGCCATTATAAGAAAAGAGTGATAAGAAAATAGTGAGTATACTTTTTTTCTATTTATAGACCAGGTTGCAGAAATAGGTTGTAAAACTCTGGATAAGAACAATGGTCTCGTGCTATGGAGATTCTCGTAGAATATTTATAGAATTCCAACTTGGTACAGAGAGTACCTACATCAGGTAATAAGCCCATTTACAGTAATATAGGTAAGCTTTGGAGTAGGAAGAGGTTTGGAATATCATGATTTTTAATGATTTTCCCCTATAAAAAGTACTTCTTCATTGGAATTCATAGAAGCTCATTAAGCATTGTCTCATTTCAATTTACCTTTGAAAATCATTGATATCTGAGAAAATTATAATGAAAATTTAATTATTTTAATTATTTTATTCAAGAAATCCTACCATTTCAGGAGACTTACATGTCTCTTACATGCCAGGCACTGCATTAAAATTGGGGACACATTTTATTTATTTATTTAACAGAGAGAGAGAGACAGAGACAGAGCACAAGCACAGGGAGTGGCAGGAAGAGGCAGAGGAAGAAGCAGGCCCCCCACTGAGCAAGGAGCCCAGGTAGGGCTCCATCCCCAGGGATCATGACCTGAGCTGAAGGCAGACGCTTAAACTACTGAGCCACCCAGGTGCTCCAGGAGATACATGCCTTCATAAGGCTCCAAGCCTAGTGAAATGATTCACAACTAGAAGGGATGAGATATGATGTCACACAAAGGCCTATCAGAACAATCTCTGAGACTTTTTCCAGCTAACACATACCTTTCTCTAGTCCCAAGATTTGATATGCATGCATTTCTGAGGGTCATGCTGTCCTATCCCGATTACAAATAATGGCTACAATATACCAGTCCTAATGAGTCCCATCACAGAGGAGTGTTGAAATTAAAAACAAACAAACAAACAAACAAAAACAAAACAAAAAACAAGATCAAGAATAAGAACAACAATAACAACAAAAACAAAAACAGATTTGAAGACCCTCAGATATCCCAGGGTGCTCAGAATCTTTAAATTCTCACTTTTCACTGGATCTTTGCCTAAGGAAAGATTGTGAATATTATCAACAGTATCAATTTATATAAAACTATATTGAATATATACAAGATGACTGAGTCTTTCCATCAAGGAAAAACCCTTCTGCAACCATCCATTACTTTTTGAATCCTGTGAGCCACAATCTACCAACAAGTCTTCCAACTCAATTCTATGATGAGTGACCTCTTCTATTTTTGAACATCTCTGATCTCTGACTATTAGAAGGTCTTCTATAGATGATAAAACAAAAAGACTTCTTTTAGAAGTTTCTATTAATGCTATTACTTCCTGTGCCAACCAGAAAATTGCACTTTCTTTTGCATGACAGCCTTTTGAATTTTGCATTTTTTATGAATTTTCTCATTTTTAGGTCAACTATTTCTAACAACAACAAACTATATATTGTAATAGCAATTATATAATCGAAGGGTTATTAGAAGAATGAAGAGCATTAGTACAAATTCACTGGTTTATATACCTAAATATGATTAAGTGATTCTACTATTTGAAACCATCCAATGATTTCGCTTCAGTCCCTCAGAATAAAGCTTATTCTTATGATCTTCAAGATTTTAGATAGTCTACTCCTTGGCTACCCATCAACTCCACGTTCATCCTCTTCTAATCAAGTGATCCTTCTTTTCATTGTGTAACATAACTACCTAGATACCACAGTATCTTTGTACTACTGTTGCAACTTCATGGAATGGCCTTCCCCCTCCCTCTTCCATTGCTAATCCTTCTTGGCTTTTAAAGTCACTTAAATATTCCCTCAAAGATGTCTTTCTTGCTCAAATGATGTGAAGTAGATTTCTACCCACCAGGGACTTTTAAAAATTACTATTATTTCTTTTTATTTTCATATCTCCTTTGTTACTTTTACTACTTTTTCTTTAAAGCAATATCTCTTTCAAGTGTTCAGTTTCCTTGTGTATTGTCTTTTGAAGAGCATGTATGCTCCATGAGAACAAGTACTAAGTCTCTCTTCTTTCAAACTATGTACCCCAAATCCTATCAAACCGTCCCTGACAGTTCAATGAATGCTTAGTGAATGAATGATGCACCACCGAAAAAATGCCTGAAATTCTTTTGTAGTTCTTTCATAGCAGGGTTAGTAACAAAACAAATGCATGTAGAATGGAAAGATTAACTAATTTGAAATATACCATTCTACTCTATCAGGAAATATAGTAATGCTGTTAGGTTTATATATCAGCAGTTACTTCTGAAAATTGGCTAAATTAATACCAACATAATACTGTGAATGTAAGAACTCAAAATATATAATACACAAATGCTACTAGAAAGAAAAAGTAAAGACGTTAGCAAATCTTGACCAACAATCTAGACATCTGATTTATAAATTATCATTAGTAAATGTCCCTCTGTAAATTAATAACATGAAAACGTAATCTCTCTTCCTACTAAAGGATAAATGATATGATTCTAGAAGAATATCTAAAACAAATGTGAAAACGATGAGAAAACAGAATTAAAGATTTGTGTTTTGCTGAAAGTTTTCAAATATACTATCTCATTATTTTGGCAATTAGGGTGATTTCTAATCATTGATCTTGTGACAACAATGACAATAAAAATATGTTGCATGGAGTTCTCAAATAGACTCTTTAATTTATCTTCATAAAAATTCTGGTAGGTAATAAGGAGGTAATATATTATTTCCCCCATCTAAAAAAAATACAAAAAAAATAGACATATAAAGTTTAACCTGACTGAAGGCAAACCCATACATCTTATCAATACATATACTTTTGTAAGATATAGAAATTGGTTATTCTAAGAAGCTAACACATTATAAATTCTGAGACACAGCAAAGAATTGAAAATTATTGAGTCTGGTTTAATGTCCTAAGTTTAAGTCTAGAAAAATAGCACTTTATTTTCTAGAACCCTGAAATGCATTGGTTGTAAGGGTTTAGACCATACTGGAATCTAGAATCTAGAATCTTCATGAACCAGATTACAGAGGTTAAACTTTCTATGAAGAAACAGCATAAAATTTCAATTTATTAAAAAAAAAATCATGATGAATAAATATATAGAAGAAACATTTAAAGTGAGTAGGGGATTTACTACCAAAATGGCAGCTGCTCCCACAAATTTTTCCTTAATGGGTTTAGTAAATAAATGATCAAGAGTACAATTAAGCTTTTAGTGGCTGATAATTCAGGTCTCATGGTCTGAGTACAGAAATTCACACTACATAAATTTTTACTATCTAGGGGCACCTAGGTGGCTCAGTTGGTTAAGCGACTGCCTTTGGCTCAGGTCATGATCCTCGAGACCCGGGATCGAGCCCCACATCAGGCTCCCTGCTCGGTTTGAAGCCTGCTTCTCCCTCTCTTACTCCCTGCTTGTGTTCCCTCTCTAGCTGTGTTTCTGTCTGTCAAATAAATAAATAAAATCTTTAAAAATCTTTTTTACTATCTAGTATATAATTGTAATTTGATTATTTATGGGCTGAAGTATGCATGAAAGCAGGTGTGTGTATGAGCCTGTGTGTGTCTGTGAGTTTGTGTTTGGCCCACTGATGTTTTTAAATTACTGGAATAATTGACATCACTTCAAATTTTAACATTTTCCCATATAAATTTGGATTTTCAAATCAAGGTCTATCTTACTCCAAAGTACATACTCTTTCTCTGTCATCACACTGCCAACCTAATGGATCTAATACAATGATACACTCTATAGCTGGAGACACCACTCTTCCTTCTAACACCACTCAACCACTGTGACAATTTGTAGCCCGAACCCTGACAGTACACCAACAAGCCCAGGAGACTCAAGCACAATTTTCACAATAAGAAGCATCTTGTGTCATAGAAATGACATTTATAATGTGATCAAGTTAGCGCTTACTTGCAAAAACCTAAAAAATGCAAGAATTGATTTTAAAGAAATCCTGTCTACAAACACCTCAGGGGCACCTGGGTGGCTCAGTCGATCGCAAGTCCGACTCTTGGTTCTGGCTCAGGTCATAATCTCATGGGTCCTGAATCCAGACCCAGGCTGGGCTTCATGCTCAGGACAGAGTCTGCCTGAGGTTCTCTCCCTCTGCTCGTCCCCACACTCCTGCATGGGTGTTCTGTTTCTCTCTCTCTGTCTGTCTCTCTCAAATACATAAATCTTTAAAAACACTTCAAAACCCAGGGGCGCCTGGGTGGCTCAGTTGGTTAAGTGACTGCCTTCGGCTCAGGTCATGATCCCAGAGACCCGGGATCGAGTCCCACATCGGGCTCCCTGCTCGGCGGGAAGCCTGCTTCTCCCTCTCTCACTCCCCCTGCTTGTGTTCCCTCTCTCGCTGTGTTTCTGTCAAATAAATAAATAAAATCTTTTAAAAAAAAAAAAAAAGAGTCAACCACCTGTGACCAAAATTATGACTGCAGGACATTCTGCCTTTAAAATCAGTGCGTAGGGGCACCTGGGTGGCTCAGCTGGTTAAGCGACCGCCTTCGGCTCAGGACATGATCCTGGATATCGGGGATCGAGTCCCTCATTGGGCTCCCTGCTCAGCGGGAAGCCTGCTTCTCCCTCTCTCACTCCCCCTGCTTGTGTTCCCTCTCTCACTGTGTTTCTCTCTGTCAAATAAATAAATAAAAATCTTAAAAAAAAAAAAAACACAAAAAACAACACTTCAAAACCCAGAAAGAAGTAAATATGTGGCTGATTACTAATTTCTCACTTAGGCAATCTGAGGCAAAAAATGACAAACTCCCTTTCCAAAGGCCACACATTGAGGCAAATACAATCAGGAAGAAATTTGTCCTGAGTTTCTACTACTAGTCTCTATTTTCTCTAATGGGTCATGATTTTCCTGAGACTTGCTTCCTAAAACTATGTATTTTGCAAGTAATTGGACGTTAAATATTTCCAAGGTCCAATAAATGTGGTCTTATTTCTTTAATTTCTTTCTGGATAAGTTCATACATGAGTCATAAGAATCTCACTGATGCTTTTTACTATTACATGACATAATTGGAGAAATGTTCATTTTTCTTAGAAAGTCAATATTGACTGAGTAGTATACAAAATTATGACTAATACCCCTTTACATTTAGAGAGATCTTTATAGTTTACAACAGAGTTTAAGATATAGTTTTACAACAATAAATGACTAGAAAAAAATGCCTACTTCCAAATACCATTTTATAGATGATGCTGAGATTGTTGTCTTGAGCTGTAAAACGACTAGAGTTAGTGTACTCTGCAGCAAGTACATTCATTCTTCTAACCCAGAACATGTCCTGTCCATTGACATGTGTGTTACTGTTCTATGTGAGTGTGCATTGGGTTGGTGATCATTTCTGTGCCAGTGATTTTATAGTCATAGTTCCGAAAATTCCAGAAAATAACTTTATCAATATTTTACTCACTATTACTCTAAAATCAACTGGAATCCTAGGAGGCTCATAAATGTGTTTACTAATACACACACGCTTTACAATTATTCTTTCAGTAAGCAATCTAATGTACCTAAGTTTTATTTTGATTTGCTCTTTGCCTTCTTAAAGTAGTTGAGAATACCTTTTAAATAACTAAAGCCTACTTTGATATAAAACAGCTACTTTGTAAATATGGTACAGTGTATATGATCAACATGTAGGAGGAATTGTCTGACTTTAATGAAAAGAAGGAAAAACAATGAAACAGATGAAAAAAAAAAGAAAACATTACTGGTGAAAAAATCCTGTTAGAAATTGAGCGATTTTGATTGCAAAATCTGTCAGTCTCTGACTGGTATAAATGCAGTCATTGTTGCCAGGTTTGATTAATGGCAGTTGTACAATCATGTGCTGACAGTCCCCACCAGAAAGATACCTTTTTTTCCTGATATAGAACACTGCTGAAAAATGCAACCCAATCAGATTTGGCCCCCGGACAACATGTGCTATCATCACTGTACCGTGAATTGAGATTGATTGGTGGCCAGCTGTGACAAAGTGGGAAAAGAAGCTCTGGGTTTTGTATTCTATTTTTTCTCAAATTAAAAAAAAAAGAAAAGAAAAGAAAAGATTATAAGAAAGGGAAAAGGAAACTGAATTGTGTCAAAACCATTACCATCTGTTCAGCTAAATAATCCACAAAACAAAATAAATTTATTTTAATATTGACAACAACAGTTTTTGTGCAGGTTCTATTGGAGTGTGATCTCATATTTTATGATGAATCTTTTTTTTTTTTTTAAAGATTTTATTTATTTGACAGAGAGAAACACAGCCAGAGAGGGAACACAAGCAGGGGGAGTGAGAGAGGGAGAAGCAGGCTTCCCATCGAGCAGGAAGCCTGATGTGGGGCTCGATCCCCGGTCTCCGGGATTATGACCTGAGCCGAAGGCAGTCGCTTAACCAACTGAGCCACCCAGGCGCCCCTTGTCAATGAATCTTAAAAGTGTTTCCAAAGAGAAAATATTATTCATTTTTAAGGAACAGAGTACTATCTTCTCAAATCACTTCTAAATTTAAAGAATTTATTTTATTTCTTTCTGTGGACAAAATTTCATAGGTAGTGGGAAGATTTCCTATACATCTAAATTTACTTAGAAAATATCAAACAAGATTTTTCAAAACTGGCAAAATTTGATAACATGACCACATTTCATACATTTCTCATACTCTGCAATCCCTAAAGCATCGTGAGCTTCTAGGGTAGGAACTTTTCTTTATTTTCTGGCTTTTGTGAATATTACTCTTATAATTTAGGGACCCCTCCTCCTGTAAGCCTTCCTCAGTGAACATAGCATTTGGGAGGAGGAAAGAACAAAAGAAAAGACAACACAACTTCTATCCTGAAGTGTGATTTTACCGTGTTTGGTTCAAGCCCACATATCTCATCGTCTTACATGAATTACGTGAGGATTCTGCACTAATAAAAATTCTTGAACAGTTGTTCTTGTTTCAAAAGCATCTTTGTTTTTCATGGAAGGAAATTTATTTTCTCAACATCTTTACTTTTTGAAATCACCTATTACTTCTTGCTGCAAGATGTCTGGGTCTGATTCTATAATAAATGTTTTGAATTAGCACTTAAAATTTTATTATGGATCTGCTTTATGAATCATTACCTTGGTCAATAGTAAAAATTATGAATTGAGCCAGGAAACGAAACATTTAATGTCTATGTAGCATTTCCTTTCAGGGAGAGTTAAAAAGTTAGTTTTTATATTTTCAAAATACTTGTACTCAATCTAAATAGCTGAATATCACCCTACACCCTTTAAACTTTTGCAGAAAATAAAGAAATGTCTACAATCACAAACATATCATAGTTCTATAATTCAGTGAAAATTTAACTATGGAGATTTTTATATGAAGATGTCACAACGTCTATTGCTTGCTTTCAACAGAAGGATTTTTAGGATAAATATTACTCATTAATCTTATGGAGTCATTCAAGGATAATTAAAGACACAACCGTCAACTAACTGAAAGCACCATACAGATTACCGTGGACGTAATTAATGGGATACAGCCATTTAGAACTCCGCAGTGATGATTTTCAATGCCCCGCCCCCAAAATGCATGCTGACAACTCCCAACTTTGAATCGAGGCTCTCCTATATAAAACATCAACTTTCTTGGAGAAATTTAAGTCTTTTGCTTTTTTCACTCTTAAAAGCTGAAAGTAGATAAAAATTGGTCATTTTTCCTAATACAGTCTTTCTGCTCACAATTCTTCAAACAAAATTCTTCCATGGACAACACTTGAAACGATTAGTAAAACTCATGGAAGCACCTCTTGGCAACCCAAATCCCAGGTGATATTTTCACTCTGTAATACTTAAGTATATTCTAAACTCAAGTCCTTTAACGGTTGAAGTCTGGGACCCAAGAATGAGCACAGTAGGCCACTATTTTATGGGCAAAGGGATACTGAGTCAAGTTTTTTATACTTTAGATCTAACCTAGATCACATTCTTCTTTTATCTATAATTACACTACTACTGATATACTAATTATAATATATAATACCATGTACTACAGTTGCAAAAGCTAATGTTTACATCGAAAGAGGAATTGTCTACCTATTTTTTCCAAGATTCAGGTCATAAACATTTTTGTGCAAGGCAGCTAAGACCAGTATGTAGGACAGATACCTTCTTAAAAAATTAAAATTAAGGGGTGCCTTGGTGGCTCAGTAATTAAGCGTCTTCCTTCAACTCAGGTCATGATCCCAGGGTCCTGGGATCAAGCCCCGCATTGGCTTCCTCCTTGGCAGAAAGTCTCCTTCTCCCTGCAAGCAAGTCTCCACATGCTTCCCCTGCATGTGTTCCCTCTCTCACTGTCTCTCTGTCAAATAAATAAATAAAACACTTTAAAAAAATGAAAATTAATGTAATATTCACTGGAAAAGGAAAGAAAAAACTCTTGGTAGATCAGACTTGCAGAGAAATACTAAGCTACAAGGCAGTTACTGAAGAGAACTTGTGCTGGAATCATCTACTGAAAGGTAAAATGAAACTTAAAATATGATGGCATTTGACTCTGCCCTAAATAACATAACAATATTTTAGATTCTCGTGGCTTCCCCTAAATGCTCTCCTTATTACTTCCATCCCAGGCATAGGTGGCTCCCTCTTTGTCAGCCCAACCATAGATGCAAAACCCCTCTACCACATCTGCCTTAAGCACAGCTGAGAGAGCAGGACATTTTCCAACCAAAAAGCTAAAAGAAAACAAACACAAAAAAGTGTTCAAAAATATACCCACCAGGATAAAAGAATACTATGGTTGATTTAATGAAGTACAGATTTCTGATCCCAGGATAACCAGGTCCTAAAGAACACTGCTGGGGACCCGAAACACCACCACCTCAAAACCAGAGCCTCTCTCTGGAGCTTGAGCAATTAAACCAAACTGCAGCTGAGCCCTTCCAGAAAGGCCAAAGCATCCTGTTCACCCCAAACTAGGAGTGCCAGTAAGTTTTAATCACTGCAGGCTGCTGCTGTATTTTGAGTGCTCCTGTCCCCCCATCTTCTATTTCTATGACAGACAATGGGGCCTCCAGGGATCAATTCTCTTGGTAAATTTGTGAGCAACTGTAAAGTTCATACCCTGTTGTCCTTACTCACCACCCTGTTTCCATCTTCTCTTGTTATCTTATTCTCTCATGTTTCACCTCTGCAGTGAGCTTTGTGTCTCCTCTGATGCACCCTCTCACAATTTTTTTTTTTGTTACTACCTCCACAATATTTTTCACTGTGCCTTCTGAAATACCAGCTCACTGATTTGTTAAAACCTCTTTATTCTCTCTCACAGATTTTTACCTTCACCTCATGTCTTAATGGAAAGCCGGGTTTTTCCCGAGAGTTGGTGAAAGTGTGGAGGAGAAAGCGATGTGGGAAGTATCCTCCCTGCCATTCCCATTACTCGGTGCCTAACATGAACTAGTTTCTCAGTAAATATTCTTTAAAATGGGTGGCTTATCCTCTCATATGAAAATAAACCAAACCAAACCAAAATCCTATTCCACTGAAAAGGAAACATGTCATCCAGTTTGCAAATGGAACTTTTAGAATTTCTTCCACTTTAGAAAATACGGTAATTAATAGGGCTTATTTCATGGGACTGTTTTAAGAATTGAATAAGTTAAAACATTTCGAGTTTTGAGATGTGAACTTGGTAAATAGTAAATGCTCAATAAATGTCACCTGAGATTTTCCATGTCTGCCCCTCACTTCACTTACATCTCTTCCTCCAGTGAAAATGTCTCCCTCTTTCTTTGGCCATCGTCTCCTAGAAGATTCTGAACCCTGTTCTCAACTGGAATGGCTCACTTTTGGAATCTGAAGTTGAGATTCGTAATCTCAGATGTTTCCTGTTGTGTTAATTAGTTTATAAACTGAACCTCTTCATCATTTCTGTCAGCTCTTTCCATCATCACTTCTTCCTCTATCCTACCTAGATTCTAGGTTCTATAAGTTGCTTGCTTGAATTGAATCTAGTAGGGAGTCAAGATTATATTCATAAAGGGATAAATGAAGGGTGTACATACACAAAACAAGGGTATCTTTCACCAGTATCAAACATCACTGTTAACAAAATGCCAAGTCTATAGAATAGAGAGGCTGTGGACAACACAAGGCATATTTTGAGCACTAAGAATCAGTACTTTAGGGGTGCCTGTGTGGTTCAATGGGTTAAGCGTGTGCCTTCTGCTCAGGTCATGATATCAGAGTCCTGGGATCAGGCCTTCCATCAAGCTCCCTAGTCAGTCGGGATTCTGCTTCTCCCTCTCACCCACCCTCTGTGCACTCCCTTCCCCACCCTTCAAATAAATAAATAAATAAACAAATAAATAAATAAATAAAATCTTGAAAGAAAACTTTATTTTCAATTCCCTGAACTTTGACTGAGTTTAGTTAAATTTTATCTTTTACTCAATTTTTATTTTAAAACATTTTCTGTGTTCATTTTCTCTGAATCATTGGCTAATCCTAATACCACAATTAACAATACAGTGCACAGGTTCCCAGAATAATCCACAGTTTAAAGGAGATACTAAGTTACAGAGGATACACTTGCTCACACCTAACCTTGTTCTATGATTTAATCTGTTGCCCAGATAAACATACTCAAGTTCAATATACAGTGGTAGGAAAGAGTGTGGTCCCAAAAGTTGAAGATAAAAAATAACAAAACTACATGATAGAAGTATATTTTATCACTGATAATCTTTCATTAGATTGAACATTAACAGTAAGGGATTTAACTGTATAATCTTAAGTTTAGAACTGTTTTTTTTATTATTATTAACATGATATCCACTATTTGCCTGGCATATAGAATTTCTTTGTAACTAGGCTGTTTTTTTTGCTTTGTTTTGTTTCATTTTTCTTTTTGTTTTGGTATTATCTACAGATAGGGCTGAGCTATCACTGATAATTACATTATTGTTTTCAAGACTGCAGAGCACTTTTAATATCACCTCTTATAATGATTTTCACTGAATTTAAATCCCTTAAACATTTAGAGATTAACTTTGTGTATGTGTGTGTTTGTGTGGGTGTGTATGTGTACCTCATGTACTACTTTCTACCACATTCACATAAGATTAAATTCAAACCATTCTAGAGATACTAACATTTTCATTTGCTTCATAAGAGCAGAAAGAAATATCTAATTCTTTGCTATCCTTAATATGCAGTCATCATTATGATTTATTCAAATAAAATAATATTTGTTGCTCCTTAAGTGTATTACTTTAAATACTTTTAAAACTTACTGGTATTATTTCCATAAGTTTGGTTAACTAGAACATGAAAATTCATGGTAAAAAAAATGCAAACAAATCACAATTAAGGTAAGCATGTTGGAACAAGTAAAGTGATGGAGGCAGGTTAAATTATCCTTTGATTTAGAACTCATTATTGGCTTAAATTCATTTAACATAATTTGGTTTTACAATAGGACTAGGAATTGCAACATCAGGTTTGGAAAAGTGGATCTATCTCATAGTTGCGTGTTTGGTTAGAAATTAATCTCAACTTTAAATTCAGTTAGGAAAGGACTTCAGGAATTAAATCCACAACAATCCACAAAATCCACAGCTCAGAGATGTTTTTGAGAGGCAGTTCCCTCTTGTACTCATCTGAGTGGAGAATGAACTCTGTGCAATAGGGAGGTGAAGTTCAGAGTGAAATGGATCTTCGAATGTGTTATCTACTTAGTGGCCTTGTGATCCTCACTGGATAAACCTCCAGAAGCCTCCACTGGATAAACCTCTAGAAGCCTCACTTTGTTCAAAGTGAGACTAGCTGAGGGAGGGAGGGACGGGGGTGTTCTGCATTATTAGAAGGAGTTCAATTTGGACTGTGCCATGGAAGATTCACAAGCTCTCGCTCCTCCTCACCCACAGAAATCTCCTCATAAAACATGCTTCTGGAATAATTTAAAAATTCAACACAGCTACGTGGGGGCACTTGTCATCATTAAGTGTGTCACATAACATGTAGGTTGCTAGATATATTTGAAAATAGAAGGTTCAGACACTTCTCTAATTAAGCTACTCTTAACTAGTTTTATCAAGTCAGCAACTATTTAATGAGCAAGAAATATAAAGAAACATTTCATGCCTCACATATTCTAAAAAATATGCAAAAATATACATTCATCTCGAGTCATTAGTGAACCAAAGGACCTCCTTGTATTTGATGTGACATATTTCTGTCAAATCCAGCCATGGTATTATCTGTCTATCTTACTGGTATAACTTTCATAGTTAAGGCAATAAGGAAAGACCTTGAAACCTCTTTCTTTGAACTATGTTCTATTACTTTTGCCCTAACATTATAAAACAAAAGATACAAATCATATAAAGTAACATTCAGATAAGCAATGCCTACTTCCTCTTTTCTACTAGATTAGGGTTTCTTGACATCAGTCCTACTGACATTCTGGGCCAGTTTATCCTTTATTGTGGGCGTGGTCCTGTGCATAGTGTGCTATGTAGTAGCATTCTTAGCCTCTCCCTACTAGGTAACGGTAACACCGAATCCCCTAAATGTGACAATGAAAAATGTTTTCCTCTGGGAATAGGAGAAGCAAAAGTAGCTTCAGTTAAGAAACACTGCACTAAATGTATATCTGGTGAGCACCACATGTCAGATATAGGCCTGGATATTTGAAATTTAAGATAAATATTTCAAAGGGAGTTGGGAGACAGAGAAAGAAATTGCAATGAGATTAACACTGTTTTCTCTTAGTTACACAGAAATATATTAAAAAATAGCTAATGACTGTTCAGTAAAACATGGAATGAAGGGAATTCCAAATCTGAAGTGGGAAATAAGTACAAGCTTTCGTGTCAGAGAGACCTTGGATTTGAATCCTGCTTTGCTATCCACAGGTCCTGTGACCTTGAATACAAGGATGCTCACTGTCCTTAAGCTTCAGTTTCTTGCACTGTTAAAATGGGGATTCGTACTTCAAGGATGTTGGGAAGATTAATTATAACTGTGCAAGCACCTAGCATAAAACCTGTGGGCCCTGAAAAAAATACAGAGTTTTGGGGGCATATGGGTGGCTCAGTCCATCAAGTGTCTACCTTCAGCAGAGGTCATGATCTGGGCTTCCCACTCAGCAAGGAATCTTCTTTTCCCTCTACCTCATGTTCTGTCTCTCTCTCTTCTCAAATAAATAAATATTTTTGTTTACTTTTTAAAAAATATTTTATTTATTTGACAGAGAGAAACACAGCCAGAGAGGGAACACAAGCAGGGGGAGTGAGAGAGGGAGAAGCAGGCTTCCTGCTGAGCGGGGAGCCCGATGTGGGACTTGAACCCAGGTCTCCAGGATCATGACCTGAGCCAAAGGCAGTGACTTAAGCAACTGAGCCACCCAGGCACCCCAAATAAATGTTTTTTTAAAAAAATACAGTGTTATTACTTTAATATAATTTCCTTTGGGGTGCCTGGGTGGCCCAGTCAGTTAAACCTCTGATCTTAGCTCAGGTCTTGATCTCAGGGTTTTGAGTTCAAGCCCCACATCGCACTCTGTACTGGGCATGGAGTTTGGTTAAAATAAATTAATAATATGATATAATGTAATTAATATAATATAATATAATTAATATAATATAATTAATATAATATAATAATTAATATAATATAATATAAAATATAACATAATATTTCCTTTAACGATGATTTATTTTAGGGTGCCTGGCTGGTTCAGTCAGTGTGACATGTAACACTTGATCTTGAAGTTGTGAGTTTGGGCCCTATGTTGGGTGTAGAGATTACTTAAAACTAAAGTCTTAAAAAAAAAAAAAAAGATTATTTAAGTGTAGCAGTTTAAAGAGCAGACTTGAGGGCTAGAGTACCTGGATGGGTTCAAATCTCTCTCTACCACTTGAATTTACCCTTCAAATTCTACTTTTGATAACATAAGAATGATAAGAATACATGTTTCATGAGGAAACTGTAAGGACTAAATGATTTCTTTACATGTAAAGCATTTGAAAAATTAGCTAGTACTCCCTAAATCAATTTTAAGACACACATCTTTCTTATTTTAACAACTCTGACATTAGCAATCATTTTCCGTAGATAACATATCATATTTGATCTGGCAATTTTTTTTCCTTAACTCAGAGAAAAAATACTGCTGGATCTTGCAAACAATTCCAGCCTGATTTCTGTGACATATGATATTATTATGTGATTACAAATAGTTGGGTTAAACAAATCTTTTGATTTCCATATTTATTGAAGACAACACCTGTTATCCAAGTTATAAACCTTAGTATTGGTTTTATACCCTCTTTTCCCATGAATCCTGACATATAATCAATCCCTTAAAAAAAAAAAAAAGCTTTTCTTTGTATTTCCAGTTGCATTAGTATCCATATTTGTATGTTTATAGGAACTAACCCACTGGAGCCCCTAACTACCTTTAAATAACCTTCTCCCAGGTACGCCTACCTCCAAACATTCTCTACTTCCAATTCTCCTACATAAAACATGGACATTAATTTTTTAAACATAGAGAAAAAGATACATTTCTATTGAATGTGCTTCAATGAATCCCCATTTCACAGTGTGTCCAGTATAAACATTCTATTTGGAATTAGAGGCTTTCATAAAAAAGCCTCAACTAATCTTATTGGCTTTAAGTGCCACTCCACTCCACCTCAGGTAAAATGAACCACTAACTGTTGGCTTATACTTTCCACCACCAAAGGTTTTTCGTCCTACTTCCATATTGCTTGGAATATTCCATTCTGCTTGGAATATTCTTTGCAGCTCCACTTAGGAGAATTCTATTCTATTCACCTTTTCTAACCCATCTCTAATGTCACATGGTACTAAAGCAGCTTTTCCTTTCTGAAACCCCAAAGAGTCTTGTGTATTATACGTTCTATATAGTTTGCTTTATTTAACAGTTAATGCTATACATATCTTATACCTTCTATTAAAATCCTTGAGATCAAACTCATCTTTTTTTAATCTGTTGCACTAACAACACTAAAAATGTCTAAAGAATATGTATGATTATTTTTGAATTTTTGAAATGTAGTATTTTATTAGTCTATATTAGAGATTTTTACTATTCCTTTAAGAGAATTGACCTCTTGTCATAAATTGTGCTCATAGTAAGTATAAAAATATTTTCTTTCTCTCTCTCTATAGAATTTCTCAAATAAAGGTAAGAGTCCTGATCAACTTTTTTGCTTCTATTATTTGTGGTAAAAATGTTGAACAAAACTCTTAGAAAATGTGGACTAACAGATGAAATATTTATCTTACATATATATAATATATATTAAATTTTTTATAGGAAGTGCCATTTATTATATGAATTGTAGTGATGCAGAATATTTATCCAATTTATTCTTTTTTTTTTTTTAAAGATTTTATGTATTTGACAGAGAGAAACACAGCTAGAGAGGGAACACAAGTAGGGGGAGAGTGAGAGAGGAAGAAGCAGGCTCCCCGCCAAGCAGGGAGCCCGATGTGGGGCTCGATCCCGGGTCTCCAGGATCATGACCTGAGCCGAAGGCAGTCACTTAACCAACTGAGCCACCCAGGCACCCCAACCAAGTATTCTTTATAAAGGTTTCAAACACCTATATATTTGATGAAATAAGTTGAAGGGTATTGCAGTAACTTTTATAATTGTAATAGTTACAGCAATGATAAGAATGAGTGGTGAAATTTCCGCACTGAGGTCTTGTCACAGGTTTACTCCATAGATTAACATTATGAATCACCTTCTCAGAAGAGACTTCTTGTACTTTAATTTCTTAACAAAGATTCACTGGGTCTCAAGTAATAGCACCCACCCCCCTCCACTGCCAAATATGACCTTTGAGAATGAAACTCCACTGAGCTGATACTATGCACCAACTAAAGTAAAATTCTCCAATAATTGATTCTACTCTGTGGAGTTGGGTCTACTCATAATACTTTGAAAGTATTTTTTTTTTATCTCTTATCTTTGACAGCTGTATCTCCTTCACACACTAACAAAAAATATAACTCTCATTCATCATGTTATTTTACTAGGTCTCAAGTTATTCTTTGTGGGTTTTTTTTTCCCTTCCTCTTTCAATGCATACCAGTTGACTTGAATAATTGGATTGGACAGCAACTTTCCAGAAGGACCATTATAAGAAATAATAATAATTATGACAATAATAATGGTGATGATAATAGCCCCACACTTTAGGAAATATAAAGCCTAGAACTCCGTCATGTCAACCAATTTGTAACTGTCCACAGGACTGCTAATAATCAAATATTATCAAGAAAATATATAAAATAATGATTTTTTTAGTAAATTCAACCACTATATGAGTACCATAAGGCAAAGCAGATGAAAAGATGAATTAAATTATCATGCTCTAGAAAAGTCCATAGTTCTAGATTTATATACTTATACTATTTAATTCTCACAG
>PITA01025266.1:0-24678 GCA_004023965.1 Spilogale gracilis
ACTCCATCCATTGAACTTCTACTTTGTTATGTATTCTCAGGCCTAAAGTTTCCATTAGGTCTTTATAGCTTTTATTTCTCTGCCATGACTTTTTATTTCTTTGTTGAAGCTTTCAATTTTTTCATTTCTTTCTAGTAGCTTTTAAATTGCTCTTTGAGCATTTTTATCATGGCTGCTTTGAAATCTTGGTTGTGTAATTTTAATATCCCCGTCATCTCATGTTGGCATCCTTTTTCATTTGGTTTGAGAACTTCTTGGTACCTGGTATGAAAAGATTTTTTATTTGAGCTTGGAAATTTTCATATTATGTTCTATGACTCTTGCTCTTATTTAAACCTTCTATTTCGTCTATCCTGATCTATCACTGCTTCAGCCAGGGAAGAACAATGCCACCTCCTCACGGTCAGGCTGAAGCAGAAGTGCAGGCTCCCCACTTGGCCTCCATTGAAACGTGACAGGAAGAGCTCTTAAATACTGATAGGAGGGGGTGATAGTTCAAAACTCCTGCACGGTCTTAACTAACATGCAGGGAGGGAGGGCTGTTACTGGCCAACAGGGATGAAAGTCCCAGCTTCTTCCTTTGCTTTTCTGATACCACCCCCTTGGGAATATTGGAGCACCTTGTTACAGCCTTAGAAGGATAAAATTCTGGGCTCCTCACTTGGACATTGTTGCTATGGATAAGGTCCAAGTTTTTTCTTTGGTGTTTTGCTGAAGTAGAGTGACTACTGTCTAAAAGTGTTCTGTTTTTCTAGGCTGCTCCTTTCCTAGTCTTTTGGCTAATGAGAACAGTCTTTTGTTAAGGTGTTTTTTTTGTCTGCATTTTTTGGTGTGTCTGGGTTGCTAGCATCTTAGCTCCAAGTCTGGGATTTATAAGCTAAAAGAAAACCCAGAGAATTCACTACCACATTGTTCCTTGAGTCCTGAGTCTGCTAGCTAGTTGTCTTCTTCTCTTCACCTTTCAGAGTCTTCTTACATTTGTTTAATACATAATGTTCAGGATTTATAGTTGTATTTAATAGAAGTGTAGGGAAAGTATGTCTACCTTATCTTCCCAGAAGCAGAAGGCATGATATAATAATTTTTATGATTAGTGGAACTTCTCTCCATGTAACATCAAAATATGTAAATGAATTTTTTCCAAAGCAAAATAAGATGAAAATTCAAATAATTTTGTTATTTTATCTCTAACACTTCCAAAGCCTAATTATTAGGGTTAATTCATCACATCATCAAATAATGTTCCCCCAATAAATCAGAATAATTATTTATTTTACTAATGGTCAAATTTTTCTTCCTGTGCATTTACTAGCAGTCTACAGTGGCAAGAGAATTCTGTGGGTTTCACAGAAATATATTCCTGATTAAAGGAGAAAACAAGAGTTTCATCTCTTTTCAATTTCAAAGGAGTCCTTCAGTACAAAAAATAGAAAATAACAGTCATTTACTGGACATCTCCTATATTTAAGGCATAGGGAACACAAAGACCAAAACATTAAAAAAATGGAAACCATTAAATAAGTAAAATGAAATCAAGTAATTGTGATTCAGTGCTATGGGGATACAAAAAAAGGCATGAATAATTATGAATAGAGATTTAGTGCAGAGATTCGCAGAAATAGCATTAAGCTAGATTAGGAATGATTTGTTCATTCAATAGTTACTGCCTGCCTACTTTATACTAGGCTCCTTGATGATGGCTGCAGAATGAATGGTATTTTGACAGAGATAGGGAAATGGAGTGGCACAGATGGAAGGGTAGGCATTCAAGCAATAGGTATAACTCAAACCCACATAAAAATGTGGGGTGCCAAACAGAACTTATTAAAACAACTATAAGCAGAGCTGTTTGAAAACTCATTAAATTTAGAAACACTAAAAAACACTACATTAATAGTGTTATTAGGTAACTTTCATTTACTCTTTCTATGTGCCAAATACCATAGTTAAGTGATCTACATGAAGCATTCTATTTAGCTCTCATATCAGGCATGTTCAGTAGGTATTATACAACTTTAGAGATGAGGAGCCTCTGGCTTAGAAACATAAGTAACATATCTATAATCATACAGTTAGAAAGTAAGGGAGCTAGGATTCAACCCAGAGCAGTCTGAGAAAAGAGTCTCTATCCTACCCACTACACTAGCATGGAGCAGGTAATAAATTATGGACTTTAGCAAAGTTTTTAAGGATGCTTACCTCAGGGTTTTCATGCATATGAATGTTGTTTTACAGATGTAGACGCCATGCACCTGGGCAAAAAAGTCAGCATCCCCAGAGACATCATGTTGGAAGAATTATCTCATCTCAGTAACCGTGGTGCCAGACTATTTAAGATGCGACAAAGAAGATCTGATAAATACACATTTGAAAATTTCCAGTATGAATCTAAGGCACAAATAAATGTAGGTATAAGTTGATTATGTGGTATTGAAATAAATAGGTAGCATTACTAACTGTATTTATATCACTAGATTCCCAAACAAGTATTCTACATATTTAGTCAATGTATTTTTTTCTGTTGATTCTGTTAGACATTTTTTATGATAATAGTTTAGATGAATAAACAAAAGAAGTATTATGTATGTTATGAGTATCTTTTTAGTTCAGTAAGGACATTGCAAACCCGTAAATTTGGCACTGAAAAGCTGGTCTGCTCTGCTAAAAGGAGGGAGAGGGAGTGGAGATTGGTGGAACTAAAAGTTTCCATGGTCTTATCTCTACTATTTAAATGTTTGGGATGGAAACACTTCCAAAGCACATAGCACTCCACAAAGTAAACATAAGCATTTTATTGGCTGAAAACATCTTGGCACTGAAACGTGCCTGAGAACTACAGACGTAGTTGAGCTTCTCTCACTCAAAGCATTTATTTTACATCATGTAGGGAAGTCTGATTCCTATTAACAACAAAACCAAGGTGGACAAAACTCTTTAGACAAAATTTTTCCTCAGCTGAAAGATAATAAATAAATGAACAGACAAATTAATTACATTATATTTTACATATTGCATTAATACTATGTGCTTTTAAACTATCATATAGAGCGATTGTCAAGGAAGAAGTTCATAGTAGGAAAACAAATAGCTTTAGGGAATTGGCTTTAAAAATAAAACACCAGGCATGAAGAATCCAAAAGGAATAAGCTAAATCTGAAGAGGTGGTGGAGACTACAATGAATTTAAGTTTTATGTACTGAGGGTTTCTTCCTACAGCTATCGGAAGTCTGTAAATTTACTTGTGAATTTAAACCCAAACATTTGCCAGCTGCCATCACTAATAAGTTGTTATGAATGGACATCTTACTTCTTCACAACAAGCAGACTAGTTTCACTAAGATCTTCTACAGTTAGTTATAGAGCTAACATCCACACCCACAAACACTAAAAAGGTATTCAAAATGTCTGTTTCTCTGGTTAACAATAAACAGGGGACAACTTAAATGAAATTATTTCTCTTTCACATGAATAAGCCTCATTCAACATCTATAGATAAAGTGTAGTTAGAACTATGAATTCAGTTAGACATCAAATCTTATTGAACTATAGTATTTACATTTGTGAGGGATGATTTTTCACTTGAAGTCATGGATAAATATAATGTTATGTTACTCTCTAATTTTGTCTAATATCTAGTTATCAAAAAATGTCTGTGGTTATGACAGTGTGAGCTAAAATAATTCCTATCCCAGCTGATGGAGTCTAATTATATAATCACATTCTTTTAATAATGACAACAGCATTAAGGAGTAGTATAAAATAAGGTGGCTTAAGGAAATTCTTTGAGAAGTCATCTACAAGTCTAGACATCTGAATAAATGAGTAAATCCAGTTTTCATAACTTGCACTTACATCTCTAAGTCTATGCTTTAACTACACTTCTGGAGGAAGGAACAATGAGTGTTTAAATGTCACTATGAACAGAACATATTCCCTCATCTTCAGTATCTCAGTTTTATTTCACTAACCTGTGGCCAAATGTTCTAATTATACATAAAATCTAAGAAAATTTGCCTTGATAGTTTTTCAGTATTACTAGAAAGTTGGACATTAAATAAAATAGTCCAAAACAGGCATATTGAAATAGACAATTAAATGCTAATAAGTAACTTAGAGCAATAGAAAATAATAATGTATTTCATGAACTAGTATGTCATTGAGTTATATAACATACTCTGAAATCTGATGAAATCTACTCTTTCTTTAGAATGAGGAAAGTAGTGTTCAAGGAAGTCTATTAATTTGTCTTAAGCAACACTATAATAAAGAAGATCGAAACCCAGCTCTCAGAGTTCTAGAATTCTTGGTACTGAAACCTATCATAGTGTAATCAAAGGAAACTGGGCTGGAAACGAGGAGACCAGGTTTCTGCCCACAAGCCATGTAATTTGGAATCAATTAAAAAGTTTCTTTGCTTTCCTGGACCTGTTTTCTCATTTAGAAAATGAAGAAATGGACTCAAATTCTCTCTAAAATGCCTACTTTAATGATCTGTGTTTAATTCTAAATTGACCTGCATAATAAATCTTTGAGGAAAACAGTGAGCCACATTATATAATGATACATTTCCTTTATCAAGGCATTAGATGGCAACTTAGAGCAAGCCTTGTTAATATGAAAGGAATTTTTAAAACAATATTAGGTTCAGATCTATTTCCATTCATTTATCTAAACTTTTGGCAAATATTTATTGAATGCCCACTGTGTTCTAGATAGGATGCTAGGAGCTCAATGATAAATAAATACAGATTTTGTGTAGTACAAGGGAAACAAAATAACATTGAAAGATAGAAAACAACTATTACTTATACTCTACTTCTTGAATCATCTTTATATGATTTAAACCACATTTTCCTAATTTATTGACTATATTTTCTGAAATGAACTTTTACTGCTTCCCTTAAGCTATATTGTCAAAATAATTATTTAACTTTATATACATGTCTTATTTTATTATAAAGTTTAAGACGTCATTAGATGAAAATATAAACCAACTCCTTGGTAAATTAATGTCATTTGTCCAAATATTAAGTATCATTTTAAAAATTAAAAAAAATAAGTCAGCTTTGGTCTTACTCCCCTGCTGAGAAACTGGCAAATTCAAGCCACACAAACCTTAAGACATTTATAATAACAGGAGATTTGTTTTCTTGTATTTTAAAAAAGATTTGATTTATTTATTTGAGAGAGAGAGAGAATGAGAGGAGGAAGGGTCCAAAGGAGAAGCAGACTCCCTGTTGAGCAGGGAACCCAGTATGGGACTCAATCCTGGGACTCCAAGATCATGACCTGAGCCGAAGGCAGTTACTTAAGCAACTGAGGCACCCAGGTGCCCAGAAATGTGTTTCCTTAACAAGAAATGAAGATACACTGCTTGCTCCCAAGCCAATTTTGAAGCTTTAGTTCATGAATTGATTTTTTTTTTTTTTTTTTTTTTTTTTTTTTTTTTTTTTTTTTTTTTTGAGTAGTCTCCAGGCCCGGTGTGGAGCCTAATGGGGCTTGAACTCATGACCCTGAGATCAAAACCTGGGCTAAGACCCAGAATTGGACATTTAACTGACTGAGCCACATAGATGCCCCTAACTGATGAAATCCTTACACCAATAGGCAAAAACTGAAATGGATAAGGAAAATGAGCATTTATGGAAAAATAAACTAGAAGAATGATTATGATAATTAAAATTACCTTCTATAAATCACTATAAAATAATATTGAGAAAAATAATCCACATCTTATAGTAAAGATTACACATATTTTTGGTAACCATGGACTTTTTGAAATCTTAAATAATACTGGGGAAAGGTGAAGTATACTATAAAAAGTAATTCTGAAATAAGGCTAAAATAAATATACTAAGATTCTCAAAATGTATTTATTTTGTGGAGAAAATAACTTCTATGTATTTGACCCAAATTATAGAACGGATTTAAAAAAATCCTTTTATTTCTATTGATATTTCAACAGAAATCATGTAATAGACATTATCTATGTGTTTATAACTTATACATTTATAAACTATAAGATGCTGCATTAGTTTTATTTTGTTTAGGGTCAACTTAATTGAAATAAAAAACACATTTTCATTTATCTTTTCAATTTTTCATAAAGGGAATCACATATGATGGAACTCTATAATCTAAGGCTTATGTCATAACTGAAGTAAGTTGCTACCCAACTATTATTAGGCTTTGTTTATATCCTTAACAATGACAATAGAGATACTGGGTGTCTCCTGATAATTAATGACTAGCTAGAAACAGTTGATTGTTCTATTAACTAATCCCCAGGAAAAAGTCTCCAAAAAAAGTCAGTATTACAATTCTTAAATTATCATAGATAAAATGATTTGTAAGTTTAGGTGAAATGCATTTTGTGGATGCATTTCAGGAACTTAGAATTCGAAATGCATGATAGTCCTATATTTATCTCAACTGGCTTTTTATTTATAATTAATGTTTTAAGAGGTGGTATAGGTTCAGAGTGAGAAAAATATTAATCTAGTCAAATAAGTCTAACACTTAAGATAATAGTTTTATTCAAAATGCTAAACACTAATGTTTCTGAGTACAGCATTACACCAGTCTTTAGAAATTGTTCCTTATTGTTTAAGGAATAAAATATGAACTCTTCTACCCAATAATCAAACCCTGCATTCACTTAATAAACATTACCTCTCATGACTTTCTGCACCTTTCCACAAACCAACTGACCATTGTTTACATGTGCCCTATTCATTTCCATAAAATGGAAATAATAAATAATAAATAAAATTATTGACAAATAAATTAATTAAATAATAAAAATAATTTGGGGGTAAAAAGCACCTGGAGAGTAACTATGGGTGCTGGGTGGGTAAAGCCTGAAAATGAAGATAAAGTTTACTTTGGTATTAAATACATCAAAAAATGAGCAAGAGACATAAGGAGGCACTTCTCCATAGAAGATATACAAATGGCTAACAGACACATGAAAAAATGTTCATCGTCACTAGCTGTCAGGGAAATTCAAACCAAAACCACACTGAGATACCACCTTACAGCAGTCCGAATGGCCAAAATTAACAAGTCAGGAAACAGTAAGTGTCGGAGAGGCTGCGGAGAAAGGGGAACCCTCTTACACTGTTGGTGAGAATGCAAGTTGGTGCAGCTGCTTTGGAAAACAGTGTGGAGATTCCTTAAAAAATTAAAAATAGAGCTATCTATAACCCTGCAATTGCACTACTGGGCATTTATCCCAAAGATACAGATGTAGTGAAAGGAAGGGCCATATGTACCCCAATGTTCATAGCAGCAATGGCCACAATCGCCAAACTGTGGAAAGAGCCAAGGTGCCCTTCAACAGATGAATGGATAAAGAAGATGTGGTACATATACACAATGGAGTATTACACCTCTATCAGAAAGGATGAGTATCCAACTTTTGTAGCAGTATAGACTGGATTGGAAGAGATTATGCTGAGTGAAATAAGCCAAGTAGAAAAAGTCAAGTATCACATGGTTTCACTTACTTGTGGTGCATAAGGGATAATATAGAGGACAGCAGGAGAAGGAAAGGAAGTGGGAAGTAGGGTAATTCAGGGAAAGAAATGAAACATGAGAGACTTTGGACACAGAAACAAACTGAGGAACTTGGAGGGAGGGGGTGGGGGATGGGAGAGCCTGGTGGTGGGTACTGAGGGCACGTATTGCATGGAGCACTGGGTGCGGGGCATGCACAATGAATCTTGGAACACTGAAAAAATAAAATAAATTTAAAGTTAAAAAATTATTTTTCACTATACCGTTTTATAAATAAATGCAGAAATGAGAAAGCATCTAAAATATTTTTTGCTTATGTCACACAAAGGAAAGTCAAGATTGGTTATTATTTGCTGTGCTCTTCACTGACTTTTTCTTTTTAAAGTTCGAAAAATTGACTTTATGTACTTCTTAGATAGATTGGCTTCTTTTTAAAACACACATATTTTGGGGTGCCTGGGTGGCTCACTTGGGTAGCCTTCAGCTCAGGTCAGGATTCCAGGGTCCTGGGATGGAGCCCCACCTTGGGCTCTCTGCTCAGCAGGGAACCTACTTCTCCCTCTCCCTCTGCCTGCTGCTTCCCCTGCTTGTGCTCTCTCTCTCTCTCTCTCTCTCTCTCTCTCTTTCTCTGTGTCAAATAAATAAAATCTTTTTAAAAATAAAATAAAATACACACATTTCTCAGATATAATTATAACAATTCTTTATTATAGAGATAAGGCCTAGCTATGCTTCTAAGGACATCACCTATTACAATGCCTTTTTTTTCTCTGTTAAAATACAAATTGACTGTTTTTGGAAGTGCTATAGTAATGTCATAGAATAAATCCTAAATTATAATCGTAAAACAAGAAAAACATTTCTTTTAAGCATTTTTTTCTAGAAATCCCAAATTCTCCCTTTTACAAATCTATGAAGTTTCAAGTATAAATATATTTTTTAAAAGATTTTATTTATTTGACAGAGAGAAACACAGCCAGAGAGGGAACACAAGTAGGGGGAGTGAGAGAGGGAGAAGCAGGCTTCCCGCCGAGCAGGGAGCCTGATGTGAGACTCGAACCGGGGTCTCCGGGATCATGACCTGAGCCGAAGGCAGTCGCTTAACCAACTGAGCCACCCAGGCACCCCAAGTATAAATATTTTTTAATATACAGTTGGTGTTCAAATTTCAGATTAAATTTTAAAATAAGAAAAATTAAAGAATATAATTAAATATAAACACTATAAACAAAAACAGTAATGTAACAATGACTAAGCCAAATGTTTGGCCAGTATGCTCTATAATACTAGGTTAGTAAAGACTTAAAAATTAAATAGATTTACCTTTATGGTGACTTTGTGAATAGTACATTAATTAATTGAAACAAAGCCCTAGACAGTGCCTGCTACATAGTAAGGTTCAATTAATTATTATTAGCTGGAGTCTTATCATAAAACATATCTTGGGTTTATATCAGTAAAAGTTCTCATTCAATAGCTCCACCAATTACATATAAGTTATTGAGACCCCAAGAAACAAGGAAGTGGCATTTTACTTAAATGTTAAATATACCAATGGAGTTTTGCACATATGGTGTCTTTTATTAGTGTATCTAATATTTCTGAGTTTTCAGCAGAGTTTACTCTTGATCACATACAGCACAACATTGCCATGCAGAATGGGAAACTGGATGGAAGCAACTTGGAAGGTGGCTCACAACAAGCCCCATTTACCCCTCCTAACACCCCGGATCCACGAAGTCCCCCAAATCCAGAAAACATTGCACCAGGTAACGATTCCCTTAGAAACAATACATAAACAATAAGTAAAACAAATAGAATGAAACTGCTGTGTACTTAAATATATGACTCAGGTCATTTGGATGCCTTAGTAAATGGTATCTAAATGATATGGCTTTATTAATTATATATCTATTTTGTGGTTAAGTTCAAGAGAAATATAAAGATTCAGATCTAAGGAGTCATGTAAAACATTTATTATGTTCTTTCAGATGGTTCACTGTATTTTTTGGCAATCATCTATTATATTAAAAATAGAGTCACCTATAATTACATTGAAATTTTATTTGTATAGGACTATAATTTATGAAGTGCTATATCTTGTCTTCCTTAATTTCAAAATAACACTGATATATTTATTACAATCCTCATTTTATAAATTAGGAAACTGAGGACACTCAGTATAAACTCATATTGATTGATCAAGAATTAAATCCAGTTACCAAATTCATAGCTGCCTCAGGAACGTGACCTTGTGGAGATTACTACCATTATTCTCTGCTTCCTTAAAGTACTTTAAATGCAAAGAAACAAACCTTATCTAGTCAGTAAATGATATTCAGAAATATTGTTAGATTTTGAAATATTAAATCTGTCACAAGAATTATCTATTTAGACAACACATTTTCAAAATAACTGACAGCAAATGCCTGCAAGTATTTCCTCAAGAGTAATTTATAAAGCATATTCTTAAAGGTTCAAATATTTTATCTTGAAATTAGCAATATCTATGTCATATTTTCATAAAATAAACAGTAAATTTAGCAAAAGCTATCTAGAGTTCTCAAACAGCAATAGTTTTTGAAAATATATAGGTAAAACAACTGTATCATATTGAATCTTACTTAAAAATAAATTAACTGTCATTAATGTGCTTAGATTTATTAGGACATTCTTATTGAGCACCATAAGAAAAAGTATTGATAGATAAAAATAGCACTGAAGGAGACCAAGTTCACACTTAGAGTGCATAGAACTCTGAAGTGAAGCATCATAATAAAGTTCTCAAACTTTATTTTTGTGGCAGAAAAGCAGGTAACAGATTCTACATATACAGTGTTAAGCACAGGAGAAAAACAAGCTTTATAATCAGAAAGACCTGAATTCAACCTTCTGGCTCCTTCCACCCCTGCCCATTTTACTACTGTATTGGGAAAGAAGATAACTCTCTTTGAGTTTCCATTGGCTTCATCAGTAAAATAAGGAAAACAAATCTCCCTACACAGGGTTGTGAGAAATAAGTGTGATATACACAGTTCTAAATATATAATAGGTACAATAGTCCTCCTTATCCATGGAGGATACCCCGAAACCCCAAAGGCTTCCTGAAATTGCAGGTAGTATCGAATCCTATATATACTTATGATAAAGTTGAATTTATAAATTAGGAACAGTAAGAGATTAACAACAATAATAAAACAGAACAATTATAACAATATACCGTAATGAAACTTACGTGAATGTGGTCTCTCTCTTTCAAAATATCTTATTGTACTGCACTCATCTTTCTTCTTATGATGTGAGATGATGAAATGCCAGAGTGGTGAGATGAAGTGAGGCAAATGATGTAGGCACTGTGACATAGCATTAGGCTACTATTGACTCTGAATGTGCATCGGAATGAGGTGCATCTGCTTCGGGACAGGACAGGACAAGGATAACTGCCTTTAACTGAAACCACAGAAAGCAAAACCAAGGTTAAGGTGGATACTACTGTACTTAGCTAAAGTTAATTCTTTCCCTCACAACCTTATATCCTTAAACCAGAATAGAACACACATATCTTCTTTTAGCTCCAACCACTATTCGGCAACCTCTTGCTTTCCAATGTTTGGTATGGTTTGTTTTTGTTTTCTGAAATCGTAAAAAGGAAGACTTATAGAAATGTTTATGTTGGTTCAGTCTGGTACTCTCAACACTATGTTAGAACTTTTGTTATATGTTCATCATTATAAACCATATCGTGGCAAAAGGAATAAAAAAAATTCATCTCTACCCTTAAGGAATTCATACATAAGAAGAAAGTGCAAAAGTTCCTGTTATATTTTTTGTCTCACTTTACCTCTGCATACATAATTTAATATTGTGTATGCATTTTATTTACTGTCATGAATATATTTATATACACACATATGTATAAATATTTATATATATATAAAGAAAACATTCAAAAGTATAAACTCTTATAGTTCTTTAAATCTAAATATCCAATTATTAAATATTAGGAAATGTCTATGTAACACAGACTAAGAAACGGGGGAGTATGGAGGTTATCAAGTGGTTTATCCTGAAACAGGAGTAATGGATCCTTCCTTCTTGGTTTATAAGTTGAAAAGTATAGCAAAGTGAGGAAGCAAACTTTAGCTTATCTTAATTCAGCAAAAATTTGTATTGGTTAATACGCTATGTATCCAAAAGCTTTTTGAAAAGTTTTTTCAAACATGAATTAATAAGAGTATTATGATGCCATAATATTGCCGGAACTAAGTTCCTTTGAATTTAAATCAGTTATGTTAAGGACTTTATTTTGAAATCAACCAGGAAATGTTAGTAGCATTGTTGAAACATAATACAATAATACATCTGAGAGCTTAAACATATGCACATTCTTTCCTGTACATAATTGAGCATCTCAAAAAAGAGTTATTAGTTAATTCTCTATAAAAAGAAACCGGAAAACAAGGAATATTTTTAAAAATGTGAAAAGACTAGACCCCTTATCATCTTTCAATGTAGTAAGTTATTATGAAACTCTTATTAAGTGATTACAAACATGAAAATATTCTAAGCAAATTTGGTTAAGAATAAAAAATACTAGAAGCTATACTAGAATTACAGTTATGTGATCGTTATGTTTATAGATGAAAAAACTGAGAAAAAAATACACTAAGGTAAAATAATTGCATTAGGGTAGTGGGATTTCAAGGAATCTTTAAAAATATAAATTCAAAAATTTCCAGTTTCTAGATGGCTGACATCTGATCACTTTTAGGAAAGGAATGGGAAATAAAATGTGCTAGTTATGATAATGACGTTATGTATAGTATACAAATGGAAAGCGCAAGAAAAGTAACTCTGCTTTCCTGGGGGAGACAAAAAAGGCAAAACAGAAGAGGTAACCTCAAGCTAATGCTTAAAGTAAGAATTTCCAGTAGCAAGAATTAGAAAGAAGACCATTCCAGGCACAGAAAGCTAATGGAGCAAGTAGAGAAGCATAAAGGGACACAACATGTGTCAAGCAGATCCAAGTTCTAGAGCATAAAAATGTGAGAAAAGAATGGCAGGAGATGAGGCTGTGCTGAGTACTCTAGGTTTTCATCATGGGGAGCCATCATAGCACACTGGGAAAGGGAGGTCAGTGACATGATCCAGTTTTCCAGTTAAAAAAGTCACTCAGGCAGCACTGTGGAGAGTCTGGGGGAGGGGTTGGGGACTAAAGGATGAGTCTAAAGGCTATTGTGAAAGCCCAGGCAAGAAGTGATCAAGGCCTGAACCAAGGCAGTAGTAACAGAAATGAAGAAGGAAGAAGGAATTTTCCAGAGCAAGTTTTCCCAATGTTCTGTTTGCAAATCCCTTGCCTAAGATGTGTAAGCCATACTTAAGACTTACTAAAGCCAAATCTCTGGAGGGAAGAACCCATTTGGCCCAAGTGACCCAGAAACAGTTTGAGAGCCACTATTTTAGCAATCCTTAAGAAATACAGCTGGTCATACTTAGTGATTTGCTGTGGGAAGAAGAGGAAGCTTAGGATAATGCTTTTGTCTTGGGCAGCTGAATGGCAACATATAGGTCTAGACAGATTATTAAGGGTGCCAGCGGATATTTGTCTGGACAAACATAACGGGTAGTTGAACAGAAGGGCCTGAAGATTAAAAAAAAAAAAAGAATCATCAATATGGAGTTCACAATTAAAACCGTGAATATAAATGGAATTTTCTAGGTAGAATGTATAGTAGAAGAAGAGAGCTTCAAATAGCTAAGTGGCAAGCATCAGAAAAGACTACCATGAGATATTGGAGGAAACCAAAAGAAAATTAAATTACTGCAAACAATAACTGCCTAGAGGTGGCATTATCAGCAAGGTATTTTGGAGGAGATAAACTCTTAGTGTAAAGAAAGGATAGGCAATGATTGTGCAGGAGAAAGTAAAAAACATTTTAGAGAAGAAAAAGAGCATCAGAAAAACCTAAAAGTAAGAGTGAACAAATGGTAAAGGGTTTTGACATGGAAAAGAGAATTATGCAAAGGACATAGTGAGATAGTACGGTGGTGTAGATGGAAACTACACAGCTGCCTTTGAATCCTTGAAGAATGTCACTTGATGCATATGAAAGCGGTTTAAAGTTGATGACAGAAACTTGTGTGATTTTTAAACGGGACTTACAAAAATTTTCCAACTCCCAAAAGTTGAGGAGGTGAGACCAGAAGCAGAAAACTTTGGTAAGAAATCTTTAGGAAAAAAATAAACATGGGATGGCCACAGCAGGGAATAAAATTGGGGCCTAAGGGAATCAATGGAAACAAGGTACTTCACCGTTTCGAAGTATAAATGGTTTGCAGATCACTCAGTAATTTAAGATAGATAGGACCCAACTATTACCTTTACTGGATCAGCCCCCAGAGGAGGAAGATTTTGTCTTCACTGATCCTTCCCCAGCACATAGACCACAGTAGACACTCAACATATATCTTTAACTTAATTCATTCACTCTGGCATCTAAAGCCTACTATAAATTAACGTAAGGGAGACAATTTTTCAAAATTAAAGAATAGTTGCATTGAACAAATGCATACTAAGATAATCAAGGAAGAAATAATTGTATGATTTGGTATAATTAAAAAGAAAAGTGGCTTGTTTTGAAAATTCCGTAAGTTTAAAGGGGTTAAAAATGTCTTACAGTTTCAGACTACTCTTTCGGAGAGAGCCTAAAAAGGATGCATTCTTCATAAACTCACCCCTACTTGAAAAATTAAACATGGTAAAATGTTAGGTGTTCACTAACTACTGGGCACTCTGTATTTATCTATTCTTGCTATATTTTTCCAAAGGATATTCTGGACCACTGAAGGAAATTCCTCCTGAAAAGTTCAACACCACAGCTGTCCCTAAGTACTATCAGTCACCCTGGGAACAGGCCATTAGTGATGATCCGGAGCTTTTAGAGGCTTTATACCCTAAATTTTTCAAGCCTGAAGGAAAGGTAGAACTGCCTGATTACAGAAGTTTTAACAGGTAATCCAATTATCCTGGGTGCCACTCTTGGCATCTAATACTGAGGGCTTTATGTCATGGTATGGAGAACTGAGTTCTCGGGAGGAAAAGAAATCATAACAATAAGACTCAAAATAGCCATATAGGATGACTCCTAAGCTTAGGCAAGGACTGATTTTTACAATATTACTAATATAGCAAGACGTGGGTTTTTTAGTACAAAAATGAAGGAAATGAGTCAGAAACTATCACTGTTATAACATCAAGATTATTTCCCACATTATTAAATGCTTTGTAAAACATTTTTTTAAAAAAATTTTATTAAGGGGTGCCTGGGTGGCTCAGTTGGTTAAGCGACTGCCTTCGGCTCAGGTCATGATCCTGGAGACCCGGGATCGAGCCCCACATCGGGCTCCCTGCTCGGCAGGAAGCCTGCTTCTTCCTCTCTCACTCCCCTTGCTTGTGTTCCCTCTCTGGCTGTGTTTCTCTCTATCAAATAAATAAATAAAATCTTAAAAAAATTTTTTTTATTAAAAAGTTTTTTAAAAATTAGTAATAATTTCTCATTCAAAGGTTGATATTAGGTTGGTTTTTTTTAGATTTTGTTTATTTATTTGACAGACAGAAATACAGCTAGAGAGGGAACACAAGCAGGGGTAGTGAAAGAGGGAGAAGCAGGCTTCCTGCTGAGCAGGGAACCCAATGTGGGGCTCGATCCCAAGTCTCCAGGATCATGACCTGAGCCGAAGGCAGTCGCTTAACCAACTGAGCCACCTAGGTGCCCCAAGTTTATATTAGTTTTTATGTATTGATTCAAATGAGAGTGCTAGTCAAAAATTTCAGAAATAATTTACATATATGACTATGAAAATTTCGATGTAACTCTAGGCCCCAACTTATATTTTCTAAACCAGAGTAAAGTTAATTTAAGGATTTGTGGCCCAAGATTCTAGCATTTGTAAAAACCAAAATTTATGCCACTAAAAATATTGCCAAATAATATCTGCATAATAGTATTCATAATAGATATCTAGTTTTCCCAGTTATCCAATCTTAATAATTTCCATGGGTATTTTAGATATTTTTAATGGTCCCATACTCAATTCTTTGATCATTTGATTTTCATTTTACAGTAAAGTATTTTTAGTACAGGGAGGCTGGGTTCAGAACATGATCTCAGGGTGGTGAGATCAAGCCCTATGTCAGGCTGGAGCTGAGCAGGGAGCCTACTTTAGATTCTCCCTCTCTTTATCTCTCTCTCTCTGCTTTTTCCTCTGCCTCCCCGCCCCCTGCTTACACACATACTACCTCTCAAATAAATAAATAAATAAATAAATAAAACTATCTCCAGTATGCTGTTTTGCATCAACAGAAAAGTATTCCCAAATTATAGGCTGCTTAATGACTATTCATTTGAAAATTATTAAATTAAGGAGTAAGTCTTTGATTTACAAAATACCACAAAGCCTGCATTTAAATAGTGATCTCCTTTAGTACTTTTAAAATTATTGCACTATTAGAATGTTAGTTTTCACACCCAGTTTTACAAACACACTGGTATATTTGGGTTGGCTGTAAAGAGATTCCTATTGTTTGCATAAATACCAAATGAATGTTATTTCGGTGAGAGAAAAAGAGAAGTTAACTTGCTAATACCTCTCCTTTCCTTGAAAAAAATTTTCTTTTTCTTTTTAAAGATTTTATTTATTTATTTGACAGAGAGAAACACAGCTAGAAGGAAACCCAAGCATGGGGGTGCAGTGTTCCGTCGGAGCAGGGAGCCCTATGCAGGGCTTGATCCCGGGACTCCAGGATCATGACCTGAGCTGAAGGCAGAGGCTTAATGACTTAGCCACCTAGGCGCCCCTATTTCTTTCTTTTTTTTTTTTTTTAAGATTTTATTTATTTATTTGACACACAGAGAAAGAGACATCACAGGTAGGCAGAGAGGCAGGCAGAGAGAGAGGGGGAAGCAGACTCCCTGCTGAGCAGAGAGCCCAATGTGGAGCTCAATCCCAGGACTCTGAGATCATGAATGACCTGACCTGAAGGCAGAGGCTTAATCCTCTGAGCCACCCAGGCACCCCTCCTATTTCTTTTTATGAACACATCAATATATAAGTAAAAACTTCAGAGCTTAGGGGCGCCTGGGTGGCTCAGTTGGTTAAGCAACTGCCTTCGGCTTAGGTCATGATCCTGGAGACCCAGGATCAAGCCCCACATCGGGCTCCCTGCTCGGCGGGAAGCCTGCTTCTCCCTCTCTCAGTCCCCCTGCTTGTATTCCCTCTCTCACTGTGTTTCTCTCTGTCAAATAAATAAAATCTTTAAAAAAAAAAACAAACTTCAGAGCTTAATGTTAATCAATATTACAGCCTATTCTGAGATTCTTTCTAATGAACATAGTTTGGTATAAGTCAATGTACATTTCATTATTATTTTAATGTGTACAAATGTCTTTTCATACAGATATGCCAATATTTTAGTCATCGTCACTGATTTTATGAGACAGTAAATAAGCATTGATCAAGTTTTAAAGAAAATTTGAATATGGTTGACACATGATGTTACCTGAGTTCTGGGTGTACAACACAGTGCTTTACCCACTCTATATATTATGGCTACAAGTGTAGCCACCATCTGTTATCATACAGCACTATTATAATACTATTGACTATTCCCTATGCTGTACTTTTATTCATATGGCATTCATTCCATAACTAGAAGACTATCTCCTGCACTCCTTCACCCATTTTGCCCATGCTCCCAACTCCTCTCTCCCCCAGCAACCATCAGTTTGTTCTCTGTATTTGTAAGTCTGATTCCGCTTTTTTTTTGTTTGTTCATTCATTTGTTGTTGTTGTTGTTAGATTCCACACAAAAGTGAAAGCATATGGCATTTTTCTCTGACCAATTTCACATAGCATAAGTAAAATATAAGTGAAATTCAGTTTAGGTCCACCCATGTTGTTGCAAATAAAAAAAATCTCGTCCTTTTTCATTGCTGAGTAGCATTCTATTGTGTATATTCTGGTGGAATATATACCACATCTTCTTTACCCAATCATCTACTGAGAGACACTTGGGCTGCTTCCATATCTTGGCTATTGTAAATAATGCTACAATGTTCTTAGATTCTTTATCATTGTTAAATAACAGATGAAATAAATATGATGATAATAGATAATCACAAACAGGTAGCTTTAAGAGTCTTTTTTACCTTAAAATATATGTATCTGGCTATACAAAATTTGAGGCCTTGTCTGTTGCATACATTGCTATAAAAGCCTACTTAACAAACAAACAATATAACCATATCTCTGCCTTGAATGCTTGCTAAATAAATGAGTCTACAAAAAATTACATAGGTAGGAAATGGAAATCCATTTCCACCTACAGAAGACTAGTTTGTATTAGAACAACTTCACAAAGATAACTAGGAAAATCTAGTTATTATAAAGTGTTTAAAAAGCTATAAAGGAAGTAAGGACTTAAGGGCCAAATTAGATATGGGATAAATTTAGAGATATAAACCCAACATTTGGTACCACATTTCCCTGTTAAGGCACTTGCTGATTTATTGGCCGCAACTAACAAGTAGAGGAAGTAAGCAAACTTTTCAATAATCTTGAATCTGGGAAGGCCAAAAATAGGAATATAGGGTCTGCTAGGAAGAGAGGCCCAAACATTCTAGCTTTTAGTTGGGATTCTTATAAGCTATCCCACTGGAATAAAGGTGAACAAGTAATAGACCAGATTTCATAAATGCTGGTCCTATTCAACACAATCCTAAGCTAGATAAAAATCACTTCCTTTATGTCAAACTACCTGTCATCACCAAAAGTAAATTGTCTCTGGAAGGAAGAGAACACAATTCAGAAACTCAAATTATTTCTACAATTTTTTATACACAATGCTCATCAGTCAATTAAAAATTACCAAGCATACTATGAGGCAATACCAAATGACTAAAAATAAAAAGAAAAAATAACAAAAGAAACAGACACAAAAAAGATCAAATTATTGGAATGTTGGCTACTCTAAAATAATTGTGAGAAATATGTTCAAGAAAATAGATAACAAGATGAAGAGTTTCAGCAGATTGGAAATACATTTTTTAAAAGATTTTATTTATTTATTTGACAGAGAGAGAGAGAGAGAGAGAGAGATCACAAGTAGGCAGAGAGGCAGGCAGAGAGAGAGGAGGAAGCAGGCTCCCTGCTGAGCAGAGAGCCTGATGCGGGCCTTGATCCCAGGACCCTGAGATCATGACCTAAGCCGAAGGCAGAGGCTTTAACCCACTGAGCCACCCAGGCGCCCTGGAAATATTTTTTAAGAAAAAATCAAATGGAGGTGCATCTGGGTGGCTCAGTCAGTTAAGGGTCTACCTTCAGCTCAGGTCATGATCTCAGGGTCCTGGGATCAAGCCCCATGTCAGGCTCCCTGCTCAGTGGGGATCCTGCTTCTCCCTTTCTTCTCCTTCCTCTCTTGCTCATGCTCTCTCTCTCTCAAATAAATAAATTCTTTTTTAAAAAGAATCAAATGAAAATTGTATGAAAGTGAAAAATATAGAGACATAACTTGGAGATATGGTGCACTCAGTTTAGACCACTGTAATGAAACAAATATCACAATAAAGTGAATCAAATGAAGTTTTTGGTTTCCCAGTACATATGAAAGTTATATTTACACTATACTGTAGGATATTAAGCATGCAATAGCATTATGCCTAAAACAACATGTACTACCTTAGTTAAAATATACTTTATTGGGGGCGCCTGGGTGGCTCAGTTGGTTGGGCGACTGCCTTCGGCTCAGGTCATGATCCTGGAGACCCGGGATCGAGCCCCACATCGGGCTTCCTGCTCAGCATGAAGCCTGCTTCTCCCTCTCTCAGTCCCTCTGCTTGTGTTCCCTCTCTAGCTGTGTTTCTCTCTGTCAAATAAATAAATGGAATCTTTAAAAAAAAGAAAAAAAAAAAAGAAATAGTACATTTAAAAAAAAAATATATATATACTTTATTGATAAAAAATGCTGGGGCGCCTGGGTGGCTCAGTTGGTTAAGCCACTGCCTTCAGCTCAGGTCATGATCCTGGAGTCCTGGGATCGAGTCCCGCATCGGGCTCCCAGTTCCACAGGGAATCTGCTTCTCCCTCTGACCTTCTCCCCTCTCGTGCTCTCTCTCACTCACTCTCTCTCTCTCAAATAAATAAAATATTTTTTAAAAATGCTAACCATAATCCAAGCTTTCAGAAAGTCATAATCATTGGCCATAGATAACAAATTTAATGATTATGAAAAGTTTTAAATATTGTGAGAATTATGAAAATGTGACACAGAAAGATGAAGTGAACAAATGCTGTTGGAAAAATGTTGCCAATACACTTTCTCAACACAGGGTTGCCACAAACCTTCAATTTATAAAAAATGCAACATCTGCAAACCTCAGTAAAATGAAGCACAATAAAATGAGGTATGCATGTAATAACTGAAATTAAGAAGTCAAAGGATTAAGTGGTTGGATCCATATAAAATTTACAGAAAATACAAAGAACAGCAAAACATGTTAAAAATACCAAGGGAATGTAATCAGTAAAATTCAGTCTGTGGGAAACTCTAGAGGACAAGTGATTCAGTATTTTCAATAAATAAATGCTAGGAAGAGAGTAAAGGAAAACTCCATAATGTAAAAATATTTTAAAAGACATTTTAAGAAGACAGGCAAAACTAAACCATAGTACTTAGAGATACTATGGTTTAGAGGTACCAGAATTGGATTATTAACATATAATGAAAGGTATTTTTATATTTTATAAATTGATATCACTATAAAGTCAAAATATGGACTACAACTCGGGTCAGGGGAGGGCTGGGATTGAGCAGGGTCATGTTTAGGGCTTTGAGTACGTCATTTAACCTCTCCTTATATATTAGTTTCCTCATCTGTGTATATCTATGATTATATAAATGCCTTTATGTATATTACATACATTATCTACTTAGTAGAATAATGTATTTTAATTTTCATGCAACCATTTTACATAATTCTTTACCTTATAGAATAATCAGTAATTATTTTGGACATATTATATGTCCAGGACTATTAGTTTCAACAAATGCAATCCCGTTACTGATCAACCAAAATAATCAAGAAAGCATCTATTAACTGTAAATCTGAGTGAAACATGCTTCTTACTTATTACACAGATGACAGCTGTAAAAATCATTTTCAGTCAGACCTATGTTTGAATAATTTATGTTATGTTATGGGAATTTATGTTATGGGAATTATAGCAATGCACAGTTTCTTTTAATAGAATATTCCAAATCTTTTGGTTTCCCAGTACATATGAAAGTTATATTTACACTATACTGTAGTGGAAAGTTTTGCTTCACTAACTGAGTAAAACTTGATACTGTTTTCAGAGATCTTAAGATTCTTACAAATAATCTCTCACTTTGAATGTTTAGCATCTCTATTAATGGACTTTATTTTGTGTGCTGAGGACAATAAACATTCAAACAAACAGGATATAATCTCTATGGTGTGAAAGATAAGAAAACTCTGCTTTTCAAACAACAACCTTTTACTGGATCAGTGGTAGAAGGTAGGACAAGGGTGATGGAATGGGAGAGAATGTTTTCATTTAGAAGAGAAGGAAATGACCCACAAATCAGGAGGGAAAAACACTACTGAACTGGATAAAAATGGTAAAAAGTCATACACTAAATGTCAAACTCAACTATTAGATTTCAATGGCTAAAGAACATTTCTTCTTTGAGTTAAGAAAAATAAATGAGTAACTTCTAAATTTTTTTAAATTACTAACTATAAGATTAATTGGCCAAATTCAACCTAATTCTAGAAATGTTGAACTCCAACATCTTGCATCCAATGGATAACCATACATTCTTGAACAGCCACGAGTGGGTGCAAGGTCTGTGCAATTACATGGGGTGCCCACACTTTGAAGGGCCATGCTTGGTTTTTCAAAGCTTTGCTGTCTTTAGCATGAAAATCTTAACAATTTTTTAACAAGGAGCTCCAAGTTTTCCATTTGGGGCCTACAAATCATGTAGCTGGTTTTAATCTCAGGCTCCAATCTTAGGAAGTGGTTACTGACCAACTAGGCATACTAAAGCGATTTTTACCCTAAGCTTCTTTGCATGCAGGACACTCTTCCCTTGGAGCAACTATCTTATTAAATGAGGTGTTGTTTTTATCTTCATGTTTCACTCTTTACTTGTCTGTAAGATCTACTGTAATTTTTCCATCTTGGAATTCTTAGCACATGGCAAGGTGTTTGGACATAATAAGCCATCAGTAATTTGTTGCGTGAATAAATGACTGAATCAACAAATAAACTATTGACATACAATGTCCATCTTCTAAAATGATAAAATACTGTCTTAGACATCTTGGACACCCAAGGATAAGTTTTACTTATGTACTGAATCAACTCTGAGTCACAAAGACTCAACAATCCACTAAATCAAATGACAAAATGTGGGACATTGAATCAGCTAGTTGCATCATGAATGGGACAGCAACCTGGCTTGATATCACTAGACACAACCCAGGTAGGGTGACATTCCTTAATACACTGTTCTGCTTAGAAAATGATCTCAGAAGGTCCCATATTCCCCAAGAATATGGTATAGAGTAGTGACTAGAAAAACAGGTCTCCTGTGAGTCAGGCTGACTGGGTTTAAATTCTCATTCTACTACTTAATAGGTGGGTGACTTTGGGCAAGTCATTCAACTTAACTGTGTCTCTGTCATCTATTAAATAGGGATATAAGTAGAACTAATTTATAAGGTTGTGAGGATTTAATGAAAAATAAAACACGCAAAGCCTTTGTCTTCAAGGTTTGATCCACAGACCATTAGCACTGGCATTACCTGGGAACTGGTTAGAAATGTGGAATCTCAGGAAACACACTACACTGACTTAATTAGTCTTTAACAAGACTTTAACAAGACCCCAGTGTGACTCCTCTTCCAATAGAGTTTGAGAAACATGTAAAGAAGAGTCCGATGTATTAGAACCTAGTCAATAAATAACAGCTCTAATCATTACTATGACTTCTGAAGTTTAATAATGCTAAAGGACCTAAGGATCTAAGTTTTTCAAGTTCTTTTCTAAACTGATCTCTTTTACCTCCATAGTAATGGTTTTAGGCCCTGGATGTGAAAATCTATGCTGATACCATTGCTAATCTTAGGACTGAGGTTACTACACCAATCAGTGACCTGTTATTATCCATATCTACCACAGAAATTTAGGGGAAATATCATCAGGTCAGTCATTCTGAAAACAGATGCAACAGAAAATAAAATATACTGCTCATCAGAGAGGAGCAAATTAGTGGAAGATAAGAAAATTATGGGAAACAAGACAGAGATTCTATACCATGTGACACCATGTACCATCTGTCCAGCCATTGTTGAGATCCTCTATGTAATCTGTGGATGTTCCCTTCACTGAGGATTTTAATGTCTGGCTCACTGTCTTCCTCCCCAGAATATTCTTTTCATACTTCTTGGTAGCTTCACAATCCATATATGATTTACTGAATTCTCCATTCTTTCAAGTTTTTGACTGTCTCATTTTAAGGATCACTTTCTGAATCCTCTCTCAGCCACTCTTAGTTTTTCTTAAAGTTTGTCATTACCAATACTTGTGTTGCCTTCAGAATCATTTCAAGCACCCTCTTCTCTATCACATTGTATCTTTACTGTTCATTTCTTATCAATCACTGTCTCCTTACTTAATCAGACTCCATGGTCTCTCACTATTGTCACACAGAAATTAAGATATTAAAGAAATATCATAGAGTGACTGAGCTACAAAGAAAATCAAATATCTTCTGAGTTTAAAATAATCTCTACAACATTGGACAATCTGTATAGTCTTCACAGGTCCATTGTTCAAATTTTTATGAGTTATCTTCGAGGCGAAATATATTTTACAAATATATTGTAATGAGTTGCAAAGATAAATCAGAGAGCATTCCTGTCCTCTTGGAATACAGCTTGGCAAAAAAAATAATAATAAGGCAGATATATCAATGGGTATAATGGAAGATAGGAAAGGGGGTTACAGGGGACTTAAAAACACAATCCATGGAAACTTAGAGGAGAAGGAGCTACTTCTTGCTGTGGGAGATCAGGGAAAGCTTCATGAAGTAAGCTACGTATGTTACTTAAACAACAAACTTAGAACTTGAAGAACATAAAGGTAATATGGAAATGCAAATTTGGACTTAAAGTCATAACCTAAAGGAGATCTAGAAATGTAGTAATAAGTGTCGGAGTACTTCAACAGAAAAAAAAAGAGTATGACTAAAATTAGGAGAGCATAAGGGAGAAGAGTAGTCAGTGCATTCAGTTTGGCTGGAACAAAGGGGGCATAAAAAGAGAACAGGGTAAAAGGACATTATTGACACCGGGATGTCAAAATTGTTTCCCACCCATACACCAAACCTGTTCCTTTCTATCTTCCACCAGTCAGTTGCTAAAACTCTATGTACAATGAATCCTTGATTTCTATATTTCTTCAACAATTTTTAGCCATTTTATCAGAAAATCCTGTTGACTCTACTCCCAAAACCCATCCTGAAACCATTTACTTCTTTCCATCTTCATGGAAAACACCTGAAATTCAAGCCACCATCATTTCTCACTTGAATTGTCACAATATGTTCTTTCCTCCTTCTCTAGTTCTCTTCCAATCCATTCACAGAGCAAAAGTAGTCAGAGTAACCTTTACAAAAATTTAATTAAATTACACTACTCATCTGCTTAACATTTTACAGTGTTGCCCTTCACACTTAGAATGAATTTGTATTCCTTTCTTGGAGAAAGTCCCATACAATCCACCTCCCTATCCTCTCTTCTATCAATCTTTACATACCTGACTACCAATATAGGCTTTCTTTCTTTTCCTGAATATATCAACAATATCTCTGCCTTACATTCTTTGAATTACTTATTCCTTGTACCTGAAATGCTAACATGGCTAACTTCTTACCATCAAATGACAGTTTAAATGTCACCTCTTCAGAGGAGTCTTCCCCTACTAACTAGTTATTCATTTATGCCCTAGTAAATTACACTATTTTAATTTTCTGCATAGCTCTCATTACTATCAGATGTTTTGTCTCTCTCT
>PITA01025267.1:0-24685 GCA_004023965.1 Spilogale gracilis
CATATTTAATTGTGAAAGACACAATGCTTTCTCCCTCTGACCAGGAACCAGACAAGGGTGTCCACTCTCAATATTCTTAATTCAACATCACACTGAAAGTCTTAGAATTCAATAAGGCAAGAAAAACAAATATAAAAGGCATACAGATAGGAAAAAATAAATAAATAAAACTGTCCTCATTCAAAGATGACATAAGTATCTATATAAAAATACAAAGGAAAAAACTCCCAGAACTAAAATATCAGGTTAGCAAAATCATAAATACAAGGTCAACACACAAAAGCCCACTGTATTTCTATATACTGGCAATATATAATTGGAACATGACACAAAAGCAATACCATTTACAATTACTCCTCCCCAAACTGAATGATGAGTATAAATGTAACAAGACATATACAGTAGCTATATGCTAAAAACTAAGAAACAATGATAAATCAAATAAGATCTAAATAAATAGACATCTTGTGTGCATGGAGTAGAAAACTAAACACCGGAAAGATGTCAATTCTCCCCAAATTCATTTATAAGTTTTAAGCAATTCCAATTGGGATTTTTTTTTTTTTTTAGATATAGGAAAATTTCTTTTAAAAAAAGGCAAACAAACTAGAACTGCTCAATTTTGAAAAAGAAGAATAGAATTAAAAAAAAAAAAAAAAAAAAAAAAAAAAAAAAAAAAAAAAAAAAGAAGAATAGAATTGAAGGAATCTCACACTTTTTCTTATGTTAAGGAAATGTTCCTATTATTTCATGAGTTCTACCTCCCCGAAATGAACTAATTGACTATGGTGGGTCATTCTTTTTTACACTACACAATACAACTTGCTAATATTTGTTTTGCAAAGTTGTAGACATTTTATATTTCTCACTGTGGACAGCTGGTTTTCTTGCTGCCCTTTCCTCCCTTTCCGGTCTACCAGCCATTTCACTATTACTGCCAACCTTTATTAGTACTAGCCAACAGGTATTTGCCTCAAAAATATAAATAGCCCTGCCATTTTCTTAATGAATAAAAAGGCTCAGGTGGCAAATGTCTTAGAGGAAGGTCCCCATCCAGCTGGGTTAGCAGGACATCACCTTCCATTACAGATAAAAGCCTGCGGAGCCGCTGCTGGACACTGATTAATGGGAACGACCATGTGTTGAGAGCCTTCTTTGTGTTGGGCACCTTAGCTGCGTCATTTCATTCACACGTCACACAGATCCTAGGAACTGGATATTAATAGTCCCATTTTACAGATGGGGAAGTTATTCAAACTTTTCCTACTTTACTTTGTGGGAAACGTTTAAATAATTTGAGCCAGTTCAAACAGCTATTCAGTGGCAGAGCTGGAATATAAATACAGGGTTTCTGGTTCCAAAGTCCACCCTCCACAGTTACAGTGCTCACAGGGCAGGGCAAGGAGGAAGTGACAGTTTGGTAAAGGAGATAAAAGGGTACCCATAAGATATCGGGTCCCCGCCACTGCCTCCCCACCATGCCCTGTGCATCTTTCCCATTTGGCTGTCTGTATAATGAATCAGTAAACGTAAGAGCAACAAAAACAATCTAGCAGCATAGAGGACAGCGAGGAAGAAGCAGAGGAGATAAAGTTAAAGGGGGCCAGATTTCAAAGAAAAAGCTAAATAAAAAATTTTAGCTTAAATTTTTAAAAATCTAAATGTAAAAAAATACGAAGAATTTCTCAATATACACTAAGAATTGGTAAAAGGACAAAATCAAAGGGAAAAATAGGAGACTGGTCCCAAGAAGGATCACATTACCATTTTACAAACATTTTACAACGTTAAATGTTTTCATCCACGGATCTTGTATTATTGTAAGTATACTAATTCTCTTACCAAAAGTAATTATTTCTTTATTAGACATTACAGTAACCCATTATCAAGCACAGACAGGAAAACAGAATGTTTCTTATTGAATTCTGTTAAATAAAGATGTTCATTAAGAGATGTATTACTTACCTTGAGCACTTCTTGGAACACACAGCAACCTGTCGTTAACAGTGATTACTCCAAAGGAATAAATAAGAGACAAGTTTGGGGGAAGGCACCCCTCACTTTAAATTCTCTGCAACTAACATGTATTGCCTTTTTTTTTAAACAACAACAACAAAAAGGATATGATAATAAAACATCTCAGAGATTATCATGGAATTAAAACATAAATACAGAAAAATACTCCACATCTAAACAACACTGAATAGAAGTTAACCATCCTGATGCATCAGCAGCTCCCAGAAGGGACTTCACGTGAACAAAATGAACTCAAAAACTTCTAAATTGTACCAGTGAAAAGTTACTAAATGCTAATAAGTCACTCCACTAGATTATTAATCCTTCATGTTGGTATAACACTACCTCTACATATTAAAAATGTGCAAACATAGCCAGCATGTTGTACAATACAGTTTCTTAACGCCTCCTGTCAGGGTATTTCTTCTTCATTTTCAAATAGAGGACAAAAAATGAAAAAACTGCCTGCTTACTCTAGAAGACCTACTAGACTCAAGGAAAACAAAGGAACAAAGTAACATTAGAAAGTTCAGGAAAATGTCCTTTCAAGAAGATACAGGCCTGATTTGCAAGTTCCAGAAATACTATAATTAGCAACTATACAGTCATATTGTGGTCTTGTAGCTATAAGACCTGGTTGTTTCTACTGTAAAACTTTTATCAGTTAGGGATTAAGAGTTGTCAAAATCAATCAATTACTACTGAGTGTTCAACATATAAAAAGCATTCCTAAACTTTTGCTTCATGGATTGAAGCAATCCATACTGCACTTCAAAATACCTATTTTGGGTCCAAACTATGGTATTCCATATAAAATTGCTATTCAATAGCTTTCACCATTACTGATTTCTATAACCATAAAGTAATATCAAAATTACTTCTAACTAAAGGGCATTAAAAAGTTATCATCGCTCTGTAATTTTAAACTAGAAACAAATGCTTTATAACCTTAGAAAAGAAACTATTTTCTCAAAATGTTGTTTTTCAAAAAATCTGCAAATATTTTAGCAGGATGCAAGAAACAGGAACTACTACACAAAGAAAGTAAAAGCAAATCCCAGAATGATAGGAAATAAATATTCACTGGCCCCCTCCCCCCAAAAAACTACACAAGAGACCTACTAATCCAGGTTGAAAAGACCTGAAAGAGACTTTTTACAGAAACATGAAAATAACTAATAGAATACCAAGTATGTTTAAATATACAAAAAGAGATTTACAAAACCAAAGGAAGGGTTTGGGATAAATTACAAATAAGTACACAAAGAGCTAAGTAAAGGATCTGCATGGGAAAGAACAAGTAATCACAATATAATAATATCTAATACCCACTATGTGTCACTCTTCTAATTACTTTACAGATATTAACTCTTAACACCCTATGAGGTACGTACTATTTATACACTCATTTACAGATGAGAAAACATACAGATAATAAATGACTTGCCCAAGGTCACACGTCTATTAAGGGGCAAGCAGGGGCAAGCAGGCTACGTGACTGTTGTCAAAACCACTTACAAATCAGAAAGAAGGTAAGCATACGGCAGGCAAGGGGTAAAACAACTAAATCCTCTTCTTACATTTCCAGGAAACCTAAAGAGAAGGCCTGAGCCAAATCATCAGAACATAGCAATATAATCATGTTACTTAGAGACACGGAATTAAATGACAAAATAATCTGTTTAAAATGAAATAGGGCGCCTGGGTGGCTCAGTGGGTTGAAGCCCCTGCCTTCAGCTCAGGTCATGATCTCAGGGTCCTAGGATCGAAGCCCAGGCCCACATCTGGCTCTCTGCTCAGCAGGGAGCCGGTTTCCTCTGCTCTCTCTGTCTGCCTCTCTGCCTACTTGTGATCTCTCTGTCAAATAAATAAATAAAATATTTTTTAAAAAAAGTTAAATTGTTAAAAAAATGTTGAAATAAAGGTAAGTTCTGAGGATGTACAGCATGATGATACTGTACTGTGCATTTGAAAGTTGCCAGGAGCATAAATCCAAAAGTTCTCATCACAAGGAAATAAAAAATTTGTTAACTAGCGAGGTAATAGATATTAACTAAATTTACTGTGGTAATCATCTAGCAATATATATATATCAAATCATTTTACTTGATACACCTTAAACTTACACAAAGTTAAGTCAATTACTTCTCAGTAAAACTGGAAAAAATATTGAAAGAAATTATGTGGTATAAGGATTATAGAATATTTGACTCTAAGCATTTCTTTTCAAGAACCAAAATCATATTCCCTATAACACACAATGCATATATACTAAGGCTCATCTCCTACAATCAGTATTTTAACTTGAATGCCAATTTTCTAGCTCCATGAAGAATCCATCTAAAAGAAAAGCTGCTTTCTTTTTCTGAGTCAAAACATTAGACCAATTAATACAAAATTAGGACAACGTATTTATACTTTCTGCTAATAGTGTGACTGAACAAGTTTCTCTCTACCCCACAACTGAATATCCCAAATGGCAAAGCACACAACCCACCTTTTTAGCCTCTTCCCTGGGGGACATCACCCTTCTGGTGAACTAGGCTTGACAGACTGGCATCAAGAACAACAATTAGACTGACTGCCCCTTTCTTTCACATTGATCTTACTTCTATCCTAACACCTGTTGTATTCAGTGACTTACCCCTTTACAGGGGCTATGTCTACACATTTATCATTATTTGATCACTCCAAGATTATACTCAGAAGGACATGTTATTTATGACAGGACAACATTGAGAACCCAATCATCAAATCTTCCTGAATTTTAAATAAACAAATACTTCTTGCTTCCAACAGCAAATTCTTGCCATCTGGAGTGTATTTAGAGTTAAGTTCCAAATGTTTTTCTTTTTACCTCTCCTGATCAACGAACGCTTGTTAAAAAGAAATCTAGGGGCGCCTGGGTGGCTCAGTTGGTTAAGCGACTGCCTTCGGCTCAGGTCATGATCCCGGAGACCCGGGATCGAGTCCCACATTGGGCTGCCTGCTCAGCAGGAAGCCTACTTCTCCCTTTCTCACTCCCCCTGCTTGTGTTCCCTCTCTGGCTGTGTTTCGCTCTGTCAAATAAATAAAATCTTTAAAAAAAAAAAGAAGAAAGAAAGAAAGAAAGAAAGAAAGAAAGAAAGAAAGAAATCAATCTTGAGCAGTCTTCAGTATTTAAAACAGAAAAAAGTGCGGCTCTGAGACAGGAGCAGGGAGCTGGTGCATTCCCACTTGTGCCCAACTCTATAGGTATCTTTCAAAGCAATTAAGCTGATGCCCTCCTACCCTCCATTCAAACTTCACCTTTCTTCAAGAGTGCAGAAGATAATAATAACTGATTTTAAATACCATCTGTCCCTCAGTGGGAACTGACACTTCTAAGCCCTTTAGCCATTACTACTTCTACAATACACTTAATCTGCTCCATTGTGATCTCTACTGTTGATTTGATTCTCGGGTAAACTCTGGACAAACTAAAAGCAGTAAAAATTTTTTAAAGGAATCATATTTCAAAATCTTCTATTCCATCCTCATGATGAACAGAGTAAAACAATCCAAGACAATATATAAAGACCAACATTTAAATACCTCTTACATATTCATAGAGAATTATTTTTTCATTATCTATTCTGAAAAGTAATAAGCTATATAGTAATTACCAAGACTTAAAAATAATCATGCTTGATTCTACTTCAGCAAAGAACACTTTCAACATGATTATGAACATACTCCTGGAAAAACACAACACACTTTACATATTTCAGACTACTTGTTTTGTTTTTTTTTTTAAGATTTTATTTATTCATTTGAGAGAGAACAAGAGTGAGAGCAATCACAGTGGAAAAAGGAGAGACGGACTCCCTGCTGAGCAGGGAGCCCAATGCTGGGCTCAGTCCCAGGACCCTGAGATCATGTCCCAAGCCAAACGCAGACACTTAACCGACTGAGACCCCCCAGGCACCACAGACTACTAGGTATTCTAAAGACGATTACAATGCACTGGGGATCAACTCTGTCCCACTTAATTTTTCTCCCAACTGTATTTTCAATGTAGACATCATTGACAAACATTTTGAAATTTCACACATTTTCCGAAAAGTAGCTATCCAACTAGGCTTCTACTTTCCTCAGAGGATTTCAGAGTGCTTTATATTTGGTTCATGAAACTTACATCAAATTCCAACTTTTTAATAAGAGGACTAATAGGACTATTTTCACTGAATAAACAGGGGAGCCATCTCACGGAACAGTTTAATCAGCTAAAGACTTGTATTTCAACATATATGAGGGTTCAAGTAAATGAAGGAACAAAAGTATTCATGAAAACACCTCTCACTTGTGTAAGGACACTCACCTACTGAGGCCATGAAGCAACCTGGTCATAGCCTTCAAAATCACTGAGGGCATCAAGAACACACCTACATCTCCTAACAACTTTTGATGGCTAAACAGTGTTCCTTCCCTAACCCACAATCTCACTCTTCTTTTCTCCCATTCATTACCAGACTAGGATAGACCAAAATCACAAGTGACTGACTACTCATTCAGACTTTTGAATGCTTAACTGGGCAATCTTTCCCTCCTCCTCATCTCTGCATCTCTGAGTTCCCCAAAACGCTTTCCTTTCCTTGCCACAGCCTGGTCTATCTGTTTTCCATCTCAGTTCTCAGAAGCTTTACCTACCCCTTCAGGTCTATTTCAAATGCTACCCTCTCCATATAGTGCCCACACCACGCCCCATCCTACCCCTAAACCTAACAGGGCACATGTGCTTATTTGATATTTGTGTGAGAGCGCTGTGCCTCACTGTTTTATTCTCTGTTTAACAGCACCAGAGCACTGTCTATTGATTACCTATTATAACTAGCTGTAAATCTTGAGTTTTGAACCCCAAGAGAACGTTTTTTTCTTTAGCACCAGCAAAAAGGTCCACCAGGTTTAGCAGCTGACAGGAGGTAGTGTGGTTCTCAGTCCTAGCTACATATTAGAATCATCTAGGAAGATTTTCTTTAAAAATATTCATGCTGTTTCCTACTTCAAATTTAATCAGAATCTCTGAGGATAGGCTATGTTGGTGATTCTTACTTATTTCCAGGAAGTTGATTCACTGGAGAGCAAAAAAGTACCAACAGGTTTAGGACATTTGTGTTTTCATTTCATTGCTAGAACAAGTTATTTCCTATTTTATTCTTCTTATCTAGTTAATCCCAACATATCCAACCTCATTTTAGGCTCTACTGATTTGTCAAACTACCAAAAACCTTGCTACTGGTCTCCCTACCTGGACCATCTCTTGGTTTCAGCTCAGATCGTGATCTCGGGGTGGTGAGACTGGGCCTCATGTCAGGCTCCACACTCAGCTCAGAGTCCGCTTCACATTCTCTCCTCTCTCTCTACCCCTCCCACTTGTGTTCTCTAAAATAAAGAAGTACGGTGCCTGGGTGGCTCAGTGGGTTGAGCGTCTGCCTTCAACTCATGATCCCCGGGTCCTGTGATTGAGCTCCGCATCAGGCTCTCTGCTCGGCAGGGAGCCTGCTTCTCTCCCTGCTTGTGCTCCCTGTCAAGTAAGTAAATAAAATGTTTGTAAAATAAATAAAATAAAATAAAGAAGTAAATCTTTTAAAAACGTTTATGAGATGCAGTTAAAGTGAAGTTTATAGCTATAAATTCATATATTAAAAAGAAAGAAAGGGGGCATCTGCATGGCTCAGTTGGTTAGGCAACAGATGTTTGGTTTTGGCTGGCATCATGATCTCAGGGTCAGAAGACTAAGACCTGCATTGGGCTCTGCACTCAGCGCAGAGTCTGCTTGAGATTCTCGCTCTCCCTCTCCCTCTGCCCCTCCTCCCCTTCAAAAGTTATAAAATAAGGATTTAAAAAACATTAAATAAATTTAAAAATCAAAAATTAAAAAGGAAGAAAGATCTCAAAAGTTAATAACACTAACTTTACACCTCAGGGAACTAAAAGAACAAAACTGAAAGCTAGCAGAAGAAACGAAATGATAAAGAGTACAAGAGAGTAACAAAACAGAAAAACAATCATGGGGTGGAGAACACAGTGGGGGAAAGCAACCCAACCAAGAGTTTAATTTTTTTAAGAACATCAACAAAATTGATGAACCCTTAGCTAAATTAACTAAAAAAAAAAAAAAAGAGAGAGAGAGGACTCAATTCACAAAAAAAGAGGGTAAATTCCCAGTGCACTCATTCCATGAAGCCAGTGTTACCCTGATACCAAAGCCAGACAAAAGACACCACAACAAAACTACAGACCAACATCCCTGACAAATGCTGATGCAAAAATCCTCAACAAAATAGTAGCAAAACAAATTCAACAACATATTTAAAAAAGTATACACCATGATGACATGGGTTCCTGGAATTCAAGGATGGTTCAACATACAAAAAAATCATCTGATCATCATTTAAAAATCACCACTATATTAACAGAATGAAGGAGAAAAATCAGTCATCTCAATTGATGCAGGAAAAGCATCTGACAAGACTGAACACTACTTCATGATAAAAACACTTATTAGGAATAGAAGAAACTACCTCAACATAATAAAGCCTGAAAGATAACATCAATCAATGGTGAAAGAGTGAAAACTTTTCGTCTAAAACCAGGAACAATACATGGATGTCTACTCTCACCACTTCTTTTCGACATAGTAGTGGAATTCTTAGCCAGGGCAATTAAGCAAGAAAAATAAAGGCATCCAACTAGAAAGGAAAAGCAAAATTATCTCGGTTCACAAATGACATGATCTTACATGCAGAAAACTTTTTTTTTCTTATTAATGTATATGTATTATTTGCATCAGGGGTACAGGGCTGTGAATCGTCAGTCTTACACAATTCACAGCACTCACTATAGCACATACCCTCCCCAATGTCCATCATCCAACCACCCTATCCCTCCCTTCCCCACCCCCCAGCAACCCTCAGTTTGTTTCCTGGGTGAAGAGTCTCTTATGGTTTGTCTCCCTCCCAGGCCCATCTCCTTACATTGTTTCCCCCTCTTCCCCACACCACCCCAACCCTGCCTCTCAAATTCCTCATGTCAGAGAGATCATATAATTGTCTTTCTCCAACTGGCTTATTTCACTTAGCATAATATCCTCTAGTTCCATCCATGTCGTTGCAAATGGCAAGAGTTCTTGGTAGCTGCACAATATTCCCGTGTGTGTGTGTGTATACATGGATAAAGAAGATGTGGTATGTCTCTCTGACCCACCACATCTTCTTTATCCATTCATCTGTTCATGGACATCTAGGCTCTTTCCATAGTTTGGCTATTGTGGACATCGCTGCTATAAACATTCGGGTGCACGTGTCCCTTCAATCACTACATTTGTATCTTTAGGGTAAATATCCAGTAGTGCAATTGCTGGATCATAGGGAGGCTCTATTTTCAACTTTTTGAGGAACCTCCACACTGTTTTCCAGAGTGGCTGCATCAGCTTGTATTCCCACCAAGAGTGGAGGAGGGTTCCCCTTTCTCTACATCCTCGCCAACATCTGTCATTTACTGACTTGTTAATTTTAGCCATTAAAATTTTAGTATTGTAGAAAACTTCTTAAAAATTCTAAAGTGAAAACCCATTAGAGCTAATAAAATCAGTAAAGTTGAAGGATACAAAATCAACATTTAGCAATTGTGTTTCTATACACTAACAATGAGCAATCTGAAAAAGAAATTAAGAAAACAATTTCAGGAGCACTTGGGTGGCTCAGTCATTAAGCATCTGCCTTCGGCTCAGGTCATGATCCCCGAGTCCCGGGATCGAGCCCCACATCGGGCTCCCTGCTTGGCAGGAAGCCTGCTTCTCCCTCTGTCACTCCCCCTGCTTGTGTTTCTTCTCTAGCTATGTTTCTCTCTGTCAAATAAATAAATAAAATATTTTAAAAAAAAGAAAAAAAGAAAGAGGGGCACCTGGGTGGCTCAGTTGGTTAAGCAACTGCCTTCGGAGTTGCCCGCGGAGACCCGGGATCGAGCCCCGCATCAGGCTCCCTGCTCGATGGGAAGCCTGCTTCTCCCTCTCTCACTCCCCCTGCCTGTGTTCCCTCTCTGGCTGTGTTTCTCTCTGTCAAATCAATAAAATCTTTAAAAAAGAAAAAAAGAAAGAAAAGAAAGAAAGGAAGGAAGGAAGGAAGGAAGGAAGGAAGGAAGGAAGAAAGAAGGAAAGAAAGAAAGAAAGAAAGAAAGAAAAAGAAAGAAAGAAAACAATTTCATTTATAATAGCATCAAAAAGAATACTTAGAAATAAATCTAACAAAGGTGAGGGACTTATACCCCCAAAACTACAAACATTGTTAAAAAAATTAAAATCACCTGGAAATGGAAAGCAGTCCCATGTTTATGGACTGAAAGAGTTAATATTGTTAAAATGTCAGTACTACCCAAAGCAACCTAGAGACTCAACACAATCACTCTCAAAAATCCCAAAGACTTATTTTGCAGAATTCAAAAAATCATCCTAAAATTCACATGGAATCTAAAAGGTCCCCAAAGAGCCAAAACAATTATTTTTAAGAATAACAAACTTAGAAGACTGACACTTCTTGATCTCAAACATACTGCAAAGCTACAATAAGCAAAACAGTATGGTACTGCCATAAAGATAAACATACAGATTACCAGAATAGAATGGAGTCCAGAAATAGACCCTTATATACACAAATGACCACAGTAGAGTGCCAAAACCACTCAATAAGGACAGTGCCTTCAATAAATAGTGATAGAAAAACTAGATATCCACAAGCAAAAGACTGAAGTTAGACCTTTATCTTATACCACATAAAAAATAAATTCTAAGTGGATTAAAGCCCTAAATATAAGGTCAAGACCCATAAGACATGGGGGGGAGGGAAACTTCATGATATTAGATACAATGATTTCTTGGATGTGACACTAAAAAGAACAGATAACAAAAGCCAAAAATAAAGTGAGACTATATCAAACCATTAAGACTTTAAGATTTTTTTTTTTATTTATTTGAGAGAGAGAGGAAGAGCAGGGGGAGGGGCAGAGGGAGAAGTACACTCCCACTGAGCAAGGAGCCCAACATGGGGCTTGATCCCAGGACCCTGGGATCATGACCTAAGGTAAAGGCAGACACTTAACCAACTGAGCCACCTAGGCACCCCAAACATTAAGACTTTTGTTCATTAAAGGATACAACTGAAAGTGAAGAGGTAACCTATGGGATAGAAAAAAGATCTGCAAATCATGTATCTGATAAGGGGTTAATACCCAAAATATACAAAGACTCCTACACAACCTGACTAGAAAAAGTCAAATAACCTGATTAAGAAATGTCAATAGACATTTCTCCAAGAATAATAAAAAAAAAAAGGTCAACAAGCATTTGAAAACAAGCTAAATATCACCAGTCATCAGAGAAATACAAACCAAAACCCAGTGAGAGATAATCTCATACCCACTAGAATAGCTACCATCAAAAAAATTAAAATAAAAATAAACTGAAAATAACAAGTTTTGGCAGAGATTTAGATAAGTTGAAACCCTTGTGCACTGGTGGTGGGACCATCAACTACTGTGTAAACCACAGTGGAATAATGCAGATACTATGGAAAACAGTATGTTGGTTCCTCAAAAAATTGAAATAGAACTAGTTAATGACCCAGCAAGCTATCTTCAGGATATATAACCAGAACAACTGAAAGTAGGGTCAAAGAGACAACTGTACAGCCATGTTCATAGGCAGCACTGTTCACAAAAGCCAAGAGGTGAGAGCAACGCAAATGCCCATCAAAGGATGAACAAATAAAATGTGGTACATACATACAATAGAATATTCTGCAGCCTTAAAATGGAAGGAAAACCTGTCTACATGCTATACGATGGATGAACCTTGAGGACATTACAATTAAGTGAAACTAAGCCACTCAACTGGTTAAGCCTTCAGCTCAGGTCATGATCCCAGGGTCCTTGGATCAAGTCCTGCATTATAAGCAGGGAGCCTGCTTCTTCCTCTTCCACCCCCCCTCCATCCCACTTGTGCATTCTCTGTCAAATAAATAAAATCTTAAAAAAAAAAAAAAGAAAAGAAAAGAAAAAAAGAAGCCGGTCACACAAGGACAAATAATATATGATCCCACAAGTATAAGGTGTCTAAAGTACTCTAATTCATAGATACAGAAAGTAGAATGGTGTTTATCAGGCTGGGAGAAGGGAGCAAAGGAGAATTCTTGTTTAATGGGTTTCAATTCTGCAAAATAAAAAATTTCATATCTTTTCCACAACAATGTAAATATGCTTAATACTAAAACTGTACATTTAAAAATCATTAAGGTGCTAACTTTTTACCTCAATAAAAAAGACACACTTAAAAAAAAGTTAAGTTACAAAACTGCACAGCTATATATAAGAGCAATACTCCATTTTTGTTTTGAAAAAATAAAAACAGCCAATATTTGAGTGTATACGATATGCCAAGCTCTGATTTAGGCACTATGTATTCATGCTGTTAACCCTACAACAACTATTAGAGGTCAGTAATGCTATTATCATCCCATTTTACAGATGAGAAAACTGACACAGAGGTTCCTCAGCATGTCCAAAAAACACAAAGCCAGGGGATTTTTTGTTTTGGTTTGCATTTTTTTAAATTTTTTATTTATTTGAGAGAGAGAGAACAAAAATGGGGGGGGGAGCAGAGGGAGAGGGAGTAGACTCCTCACCAAGGAACGAGTCCAATGCAGGACTCGATCCCAGAATCCCAAGTTCATGACCTGAAGGGAAGGCAAACACTTAACTGTCTGAGTCATCCAGGTGCCCCTAAAGATTTATTTATTTGAGAGAAGCACATGCACACACACACACATGTGAGGGTGGAAGGGTGGACCAAGAAAGAGGGACAAAGAAGAGAGAATCATCAAGCAGACTCCCCATTGAGTGCAGAGCCCAATGTGGGACTCGATCCCAGGATCCTGGGATCATGACCTGAGCCAAAATCCAGATTTGGCCACTTAACCACGTGGGCCACCCAAGCACCCCTCAAAGCCAAGTTTTAAATACAGACCCTCTTGTGACACTATCCATGCGCTTAACCTCTATGTAATACAAAAAAAGTCTGGATAGATAGTAAACCAAACTATTAACATTCTCTTAGATTGTTTCGGAACATGATGGAGTTTTCACTTCATATGCTTCTATTAAATTTCTGCAAAGAGTATGTACTGCTTTTTATAATGAAAAGCGAAAGGGGATACTGACATTTTCAAAAAGTATACTTCATGTAACAGCAAGGTCTCTATCCCTACTAACAATGAGTTTATTTACCTGTATCTCTGGACTCAGACTCTCCACTAGAGTAAAGCTGCTCCGTTTTCTATTTACATGCTTTTTCAGCTTGCTTCTCTACCTCCCCTGGAAATAAGCTATCCTTCCCCTGGAATAGCCTCTCCTAACACTCTAATGCACACCTTCTGATTTACCCTTTCATTTTTAGTTATTTTTGTAATTTGTCAAAATCTAGTTCTTAACACACCTCCTTCAGGGGGCCTTCCTGTCCTTACCTATACCATTTTTCACCCACTTAGTATGCAGCTTTGAAAAAATTGCCCTGTAGAGGTTTTATTTGTGTCCCTCATACAGCCATCAGCAAAGTTCCTTGAAGACATTACTACTCCTTCTCCTATAGGCAAGGGCACTCCAGGGGCATGAAATATACTTTGCCCCAACATCTAGATTTCTAAAGACTTTCCTACCAGAAACAAAAGCTCCTTAGAGACAGGACTGACTCCAGATCTGCAATGGGGAAATTACAAGGTAAATCTGATTTGTCTTGCACCAGAAGGCCAGGAAGCAATCAGAGACTAATGCAGGAGGGTCAAAAGAATATAGAAGCCACTTTTAAAGTGGTATCACTGACTGAAAGTGAGACAATCTGAACATCCAAAAGAATAAGGATTGTAACTTATTTCAATGTTGAATGAAGGAAGGGGCACCTGGGTGGCTCAGTCAGTTAAGTATCTGACTCTTGATTTTGGCTGGGGTTGTGATCTCAGGGTCATGAGATTGAGCCCCACTTCCAGCTCCCCGCTGAGCATGGAGTCTGGCTGGGATTCTCCCTTTCCCTCTGACCCTCACCCCGATGCTCAAGAGCTCTTTGGGGAGGGGGAAGATGAAGAGGAAAAATATCCAAAGGTCCCTATACTGAAAAATGAGGAAACTACAACAAACATTTGTAATCCCTGGAAGTGACTAATATATTACCATTACATGTCTTTTGAGTAGGAATCTTACTATTTTTAGGTAGAACATAGTTTATTAGCCAGTTAATGAGGAAGAACTTCCTTAGAGGGGGAAAAAAAAAATCAGCTAGTAAATGACAAAATGGGATTGGAAGGGGAATCACTATTTGCAACCCTTATGAAATAGTTATCAGACAACAATCATCATGGATATTGAAATCACTTGGAGAAAGATCCCTGAAGAAACGCATATTCTCATTGTGCCAGAGTATCATCCTACAGATTACACACTCACTCCAAAGTGAAAAATAATATGTTTACAGTGGTGATCTGGAAGCAACCTCTTTAACCAAATGATCAAATTTTGGAGTGGGACAACCAGGCATTCTGTGTCTCCTAATGTGTTAAAATACAAGGTACACACCATCACCTAGGAGTCTTCTCAAGTGAATCTTGATAGATTCTAGTTAGGCCTTTGCACCTAATATCTGGATGAAGGAAAATACAGGGGATAAAAAGAACAACTTAAAGACACTACAAGGAAATAATGAGATAATCAAGAATATGTGACATGCTACAAGACAACTGACTAGTCTCTTTAAAAAGTCAGCCTCGGGGCGCCTGGGTGGCTCAGTTGGTTAAGCGACTGCCTTCGGCTCAGGTCATGATCCCGGAGACCCGGGATCGAGCCCCACATCCGGCTCCCTGCTCGGCGGGAAGCCTGCTTCTCCCGCTCTCACTCCCCCTGCTTGTGTTCCCTCTCTGGCTGTGTTTCTCTCTGTCAAATAAATAAATAAAATCTTTAAAAAAAATAAAAAATAAAAAAAATAAAAAAATAAAAAGTCAGCCTCATGAAATAAAGATGAGAGGACTCTTCTAAATTAAAAGAGACTGAGAGACATGACGACCAAATGCTATTTATGAGCTCAGATAAGATCTTAATTCCAAAAAATAACAAAAGGAAAAAATGCAACTATTAAAAATGCCCAGGGGATAACTGAGAAATCTGAATAAGACTGACTGACTGTTAGATGATGTTAAGGAATTCTTATCCATTTTCTTAAATGTAATCATGGCGCTATAATTAAGAAAGAAGAATGTCCTTGTCATTAAAAGAGGCATGCTGAATATTTAACAGGTGTGATGTCATGTTGTCTGTGACTTACTCTCAACTGTTTCAACAAATACACAAATACAATACACACACAAGCAGATGCAAATAAAGCAAACAGCAAAGTGTTAGTTTAGGTGATGAGTATACTGCCATTAGTTATTAATATTTTTCTTTCAAATTTTTCTATATGTTTGAAATTTTTCACATTAGAAAGCTAAGGAAACTTAATAAAGTTATAAAATAAGTAAGAGGAAAAAATAACTTTGTCTTTTTCACTTAGCATCTCCTTGTGTTTTCCTTTTTCCTAAATTAAAGTGTACTTCATATACAATATTAGTTGCAGGTGCACAACATCCTGATTCAATCACTTATCTTTTTTTTTTTAAAGTACCTCCTGTCTGTACAAGTAACGTTAAGTCCCTTGAGGACAGTTAAATTTTCACAGGTTCACAAATATGTAAATAGCCCAACAGATACAGTTATTCATAAGTAACATAAAAGATCAGTTTGATAAAAATCAAAATGTCTGTTAATTTCAAGTCCTAGCCAGGATACGGAACAATATAAAGCTTTTGATGACAGAAGTATAAACACAATCACATTGGAAAACAATTTGGCACCATCAAAATAAAGCTGAACACATACATATCCTATTACTCAAGAATGTTTCTGATGGGTGTATACCCAGGAGAAACTCTTGCACACAGGCACCAGGAATTAGGTAGAAGAATATTTAAAGCAGCATTGTTTACAAGAACAAAAACGTGGAACAACCCAAATTTCCATTAACAAAGAAATGAATGAACTATGATATATGGATTCAGTGGAATACCACAGAGCAATGAAAATCAATGACCTAGAGCTACATACATGAATGAATCTCAAGAACATAATGTTAAAGAAAGCACGCTGCATAAGAATACTAGCAGTGATTTCATTTATAGACGTTTCAAAAACACTGAAAGTAAACAATGCATTATCTAAAGAATGCAACATATGGAAAAGCAAATAAATGATAAACACAAAATTCAGGATAAGTAGTTCCTCTTGTGTGAGGAACACAGTGAAGCCTTCTGGCTTTTCTACTAATGTTCTTTTAAGAACTTTAAGCACATAGGCATTTACTGCATCATTTTTTTTTTTTAGATTCTATTAATGCTTCACTATTAGTTTTTTATTCTACTCAAAATCTAGTAATAATGGAGTAAAAAAAGATAGCAACTGACTTTAAGGTAAATAAAACCTCAATATAAAACAACACTAAATTTTTCACATAATACCTGCACTTAACATTTCTCAGCATTAATAGTGAACAGGGCAAAGTTGTCAGTATTCAAATAGTCAAACCTACCAGTAGTACCAATTAGCAAAATAATGAGGAATAAAATAAATCCCCCTACCCAAGAAGCCATGTCCCATTTGAGGAAAAAAATAAAAGCCATGACCTATCTAATGGCACCTCCAGTTACCTATTTTACTCAATGATTTAAACTCATAGCTTGATGAGCAAGACAAAGTCGCCTTCAGAGTCTGATACAAAGTTTGTCCTTTTGACCTTTTATCAAGACAGAATCGTTAAATACAGATTCGTAATATGAAGTCTCTGTTGCCTCTTACTTTATAAGGGAAGTGCTAACATAACAATTTCATTTATCTTTTATACCCTAACCCCTAGAGGCCTGAGCCTATGATCCAAATAAATGCCACACTAGCAGACCCCAGCTGACATGATTTTAGGAATGCTTTTAAACAGACATGGGACGCGCTAGTGTATCAGGAAGAAGTGCTTACTGAATCTTCCAATAAAACAGATAAATTACTAGAGAGAAAAACAGGAGAGAACTTTTTTTTAATGTAAGAACACTTTAATGTATCTACCCTCTTAACAAATTTGAGTGTCAATATAATTTTCTTTGTTGTACACATAATGTTGACTAGCACATGTCTAGAGCCTATTCATCTTGTGTGACTCAAACTTCAAGCCCGTTGATTAGCAACTCCCCATTTCTCCCACCTCCCAGTCCCTGGCAGCCACCATTACATTCTCCGATCCTATGAACTTGACTATTCTGGATACCTCACATAAGCGGGATCATGCAGTGTCTTTCTGTAACTGGCTTATTTTAGGTAGCACAATGTAGCAAACAGCAGAATTTCCTTCCTTTTATTTTTTTTTCAAGATTTTTATCTATTTATTTGACAGAAACACAGCGAGAGAGGGAACACAAGCACGGGGAGTGAGAGAGGAAGCCCGGTGGGAAGCCCGATGCAGGGCTCAATCCTGGGACCCTGGGATCATGACCTGAGCCAAAGGCAGATGCTTAACGACTGAGCCACCCAGGCGCCAGAATTTCCTTCCTTTTTAAGGCTCTGTTGTATTCTACTGTGTGTATATACCATAATTTGTTTATCCATTTACCCATCCATGGACATTCTGGTTGTTTCCACAACTTAGCCCCTGTGAACAATGCTTCAAGAAGAGAACTTACGTGCAATGCATAATTCGAGGGAAGTATCACAGGGTCCTTCTATCAGGTTCAACTACAGCTGCCCAAAACATAGCAAAAAGAAGACCTAGCTTACTGAGTGTGTTGAACTGCTCTTTATTTAAAGCCTGACATAAGACTGATACCAATCAAAGAAATTGAAAAAAAAAAAAAAAAACACATAATTGTTGAGCTAGGAGTACTACCTGCCTAAGCATGAATAAACAAATGCCTCATGTTAAAACAGTGAGATCAGGAGAGGTTCACGATCAAGCAGAAAGGGTAATAATTATATTTATACTCCGCTGCATCCAAATTTTACTATGCAGAGATTTACAATGGTTGCTCTATAGAGTGCACCTGCCTACAGTACATCTACTGAATGGGTTTGCTATCAATACCAGGGACAATTCCTCATTAGTACAGGAGTTACCACACTACTGCTTCTCTTTTCCAACATCTAGTGCTAAGTATGTGCTTAGCTATGTGCTTATGTGTCTGTTATGTCACACCTACCAAATTTACTAACTAAAAATTTTGTATCCTGGGACACCTGAGTGGCTCAGTTAAATATCTGTGTTCAGCTCAGGTCTTGATCCCTAGGTCCTCCTTACTCAGCAGGGAGCCTGCTTCTCCCTTTCCCTGCCACTTCCTCTGCTTATGCTCTCTCTCCCTCTGACAAATACATAAATAAAACCATTTTAAAAAATAAAAATAAAAATTTTGTATGAAAAAGATTCACCCCCCAAAAAAATGGCTATAACTTCTATCAATAAGCTGTGTGAATATAAGATCACATCTACTTCAGTAACAGCCCTTCAATCTCTAAAATTTAAAGTCCTACTGGCATATCATAACTGTTCATAATATAAGCATGTCAATAAAAGGATATCTCCGCTGACCACCACAATGTCCTCAAACCAACAATGGTCTTTTATAAGATCAATGAGGTCTTTTATAAGATCAATGAGGTCTTTTATAATTTCAATGAGCTTTATAAGAAGCTATGACAGTTGTACCCAATCACCTAACTTACAGCAGTATCTAGGGATGGTGTGAGATAATGAGAAGAATTTAAAGATAATCCCTATAAATACAAAGTATGACACGGTAATATCTCCACCAGTGATGACGATGAGTTCCAGAAACATGCTGCACTATCAGGAACTTTGTTAGGGAAGAACAGAGTTTCAGAGGGCACTGTTACATTTCAAAGATGCTACATGCTGGAAGGACGATTCCTTCCTCAGTTTCCAACTCCAGTAGCTGGGCAACTTCCCAGATGCCCAGCTACTCACTTTCTTCCTGGAGACCCAAATCACCTTACCTTGCCACTGCTTCTTTGAAAGAATCTACTGCAAGATGTTGTTCCAAATTTCCATAAACAGATGGAAGCAGGAATGAGGGCGCGGGGATAGGCAAAATGGGTAAAGGGGACTGGGAGATACAGGCTTCCAGTTTTGGAATGAGTAAGTCAGTCACAGGAATAAAAGGCGCATCTTAGGACATACAGTCAATGATCTTCTAATAGTGTGGTATAGTGACAGATGGTAACTACATCTGTGGTGAGCACAGCCTAGGTAGAAAAATATTGACTGAATCACTATGTTGTACACCTGAAACTAATGTAACATTGTGTGTCAACTATACTCAAACTAAAAAACTTTAAAAAATGATGAAAAGTTCTAAATACTGTGAGAATTACTAAAATGTGACAGAGACACAAAGCAAGCAAATGCTATTAGAAAAATGGGGCTAAGAGACTTGCTTGACACAAGATTGTCACAAACCTTCAATCTGTAAAAACACAGAGTACGTGCAAAGCACAATAAAGTAAGCACAATAAAATAGGTGTATATATATGTGTATGTGCATATACATATATAGGTATACCTATATATACCTCCATTTCTAGCTTTTAATTTCGCTCAGCAATGATATGTATTTTTAGTGTAGTGATCTTTCATTGCTTTTATTAGATTTTTCCTAGTTGATTTCCTTGGGTGCTACTGTAAGTAACATCTTTTATAATTTTATTTTTCAATAGCTACTATGAAGAAACAAAAATTATTTCTGTAATTAGAAAAACAAAAATAAAATTTTCATAAACAAATGATACTTCTTAAACACTTCTTAAACCTTCCTTATAACTGGGAGACCTGAGAGGCTCAGTCGGTCAAACATCTACCTTCAGCTCAGGTCATGATCCCAGGGTCCTGGGATGGAGTCCTGCATCTGGCTCCTTGCTCCAAAGGGAACCTGCTTCTCCCTCCGCCTGCTGCTCCCCCTGCTTGTGCGCACTCACTCGCGCACACACACTCTCTCTCTCTGGCAAATAAATAAATAAAATCTTAAAAAAAAAAAAAGAAAAAACACCTTCCTTATAACTAAGTGTAATAGTATTAGACACGAAGCTACATGCATAATAAAACCACTCACTGAACACCGTGCTGAGTATTTTGCATGCTCTCTTAATCACCTTCCCCTCAACTCCATGAAGAGGACATACCATTAGCCCTCTACCACAAATAAAAGAGAACTTGGCCAAAGACCTGGTAGTAAAGATTTAACTCCAGGTCAGACTACAATCCCAGTCTCCTTCCACTTGTACTATACTCTTTAAAGCTTTTATATCTTATAAATGGTTACAAATCACTCAGGTCCTTCTCAGCTGATCCTTTAACTACAGACAAGGTAGCATCTACTCTGGGCTATTTACGAAGGGCTTGAACGCTCTTTGCTTTCCTTCTCAGGCCCACTGATCTCTTTTGGATAAGAAACTCAGTGCCTACAGTGCACAAGGTGGAGAAAATGAAAATAGGTAAAGCACAGCCTCCATCCTCAAAATAGTCTTACAGACTCCTAGGAACTAGGTGTAAACTATTAGACTATTAAAACAAGTAAACTACTATTGAATAAGAATGGACACTTCTATAGGGAAATACCATCAGACATCAGAAAAGCTCAATTTTCTTTTTTTTCTTTTCTTTTTTTTTTAAAAGATTTTATTTATTTATTTGACAGAGAGAAACACAGCCAGAGAGGGAACACAAGCAGGGGGAGTGAGAGAGGGAGAAGCAGGCTTCCTGCCGAGCAGGGAGCCCGATGTGGGACTTAATCCCGGGTCTCCAGGATCATGACCTGAGCCGAAGGCAGTCGCTTAACCAACTGAGCCACCCAGGCACCCCAGAAAAGCTCAATTTTCAAGTAAAAGGGATTTTACCTACATTAAGAAACAAAACTTTTCTTAAAATTAAACATCTCAGGGGCACCTAGCAGACTTAGTCAGAAAAGCATGCAACTCTTTATCTCAGGGTTGTGAGTTCGAGCTCCATGTTGATGCAGAGATCACTAAAATAAATAAATGAATAAATAAATAAATAAACTTAATAAATTAAGCTTCTTAGATAAAAGCATTTTTTTTATCTTAAGCATAAAACACAGCATAATACTAAAAAGACCTACACTGAGAGGAGCCTCGGTGGCTCAGTCAGTTGGGCATCCGACTCTTGGTTTCCCCTCTGGTGATGATTTCAGGGTCCTAAGAATGGGTCGGGCCAGAGGTTCCCCAGTCAGTGGTAAGTCTGCTTGAGATTCTCTCCCTCTCCCTCAACACCCTTCCAAATGCAAGTGTGTGCTCTCTCTTGCAAATATGTAAATATTTTTTAAATGTTTAAACAAGACCTAACTTTGATTAAATTTACTAAATTTACCAATGTGCAGTGTTTTACATACACTTAGTATTTAGTATTCAGCAAAAGCCTGTAGTATCAATGGCCCCATTTTAAAAGGATGTAACATAAAACACAGAAGTCAAGTTATTTGCCCCAAATCACACAGCTAGTAAATGAAGGAGTCATGATCCAAATGCAGATTGTACCTCTCTATTCAGCCTTGTGATACATTTATCACTGATTCAAACATTTTATGTCTACCTACTGCATGCATAGCATTGTGCTGAGAAATGAGAGGGCAGTATACAAGACAGCTTATTCATGAACCTCACCTTGTGATTAAAAAACAGATTAATAAGAAAATAAATGAGCTAATTACAAGTTGTATAAAATACTCTTAAAGGAAATCAGGACGGTGTTGTGAGTAAGTAACTGGGAAAGGCTCACCTCTGTTACAGTTTTCTCAGATTGTTCCCATACAAGCTGGCCAGAGAGCCAGGCTGGGGACCAGAGAAGCAAGCAGAGAGAAGACAGACCATTGAAGACGATCAGAGAGTGGCAAGGAGAAGCCTTTTATCATGTTTTCACGAATGTGTTGGCATTTTTCCACAAATCCTAAGGAGACAATGTTCTTTCTACTGAATAATATCATACCTAAGAGAGTATCACCTATGCCTGATACATATGGTTTCACAGTCAAAATCTCAACAAGTGTCTGTAGGTGTTAACTCACTTGGCATTACAAAATGCAACCTAATTTTAAACTCAACATAAACTACATTATTCCACTCAAGGTAGACAATTTCCAAAAGCAAATTACTGGGTTTTTTGTTTTAAATCCAGGTCCCACATAGCCTTCAATAAATTAAAATCTGAAATTTATTTCAAAAAAACAAAAAGACTCATACCAGGTTTAGCATGCTGAGTAGTCCCAATGCTATTTTTAGAAACAGCAACCCTTCTCATGTGCAACTTTTTCCAAATGATACTAACAAGGTCAAGGATCATATCCTATCTAAAAACAAGATATATACAACATAGCTAGGATCTCTTATAATGGCTTATGTGCAAGTTGTGTGACCTGAGGATTTATTTGTACTGTACATGTCTTTATGTTTACATACTTCATATTTAAAATATTCATATTACTTGTGTATACTACTCTTATGTATTTGTTTTCATTCCATTCATTTATATTTTTCATATAGCAGTGTTGGCATTGTACTGAAAGCCTTTAAAAAAAAAAATGTTCACGTTTCACCAGCATTTCAGATTCACTGGATAATTTGAGCTCCAGAACAAACCTTGTGAAATATGTAAGAGTATCATCTTCCCCTCCGCACAGTGGTGGGACTGGAGCTCAGAAAGGTTAGTAACTTGGCTAGTTCAAGACTGCACAGTACTTGGCAAAGGCAGGGCCCTGACGAGGCCTCCAGACTTGGTTCACACTCTTCTCCCCATAGGACGTTACTAATTTAATTTAATACATCAACTTTCATGTGTCTGTCTTCAACAAACCTGGACTGTAACTAAGAGCCATAGCACTGCTGCCCCGCGGATACTCTGAGTGTCCAAATGCAGCCGGAACACCAATACTTTTCAGTAAACACCAATACTTTTCAGTAAACATAAACACGAGCACACGTTTCGATCAGGACTCCATTCAGTGCAGGGTTTGCTCCACTGCACAAAACTTATTAAAATACACCACGGCCTTAAAGCATGACCCTTAATGAAACTGACTTTTTCACTCGGTGGGAAATTCTGTAAATGAGAACTGTGACTCATAGCGGTAACTTACAGTTTTCTGAATTAATAATTTTGGATGCCAAAGTAAACGAATGAATTACAGACCCCTATCCATGCCCAAGTCCAAAGTTGCTTAAGTGTCAAGGCGCAGTAGTAAAACAAGGAGAGAGGTGGGGTTGGAGGAAGGTTCCTCCTCTCTGAGACCCCCCGCAACCCACTCCTCAAAAACCCAGCGGGTCTCTTCCGATCCCAATCCCGCCGGGACCATGACCACAGTCCTGCCGGGAGCTGCGGCTGTGGGGACAAGCACGGCTAAGGCTGCCACCTCCCTGAGGCGTCCCCACCGGTCTGGGGTAGCCCGCACACCTGGAAGTCCCAGCAAGGGCAAAGGATGCGCGGCGGGAACCCGCCCCTCAAAGCGGCGCCCTAGGACCGCGGGGCTGCCGGGGACAAGTCCGCTTCCGCCCCCAACCCACATGGCCGCTGGAAGACCGCGCCCGCGTCGGAGGGGCCCAGGATCCCCGGAGGCGGGAGGGGGCGGCGGCGCTGCGGCTAGGGGGAGGAGAGAGCGCGGCCGGCGAGCCCGGGGGGTGGAAGAGGAGGAGCGCGTCCCGACCGGCCGCGAGGGCAGGCGGAAAGGGGAGGAAGTCCTCCGCCGGCGGCGGCGCCGCGGGGAGGGAGGCGTCTACCTGGGAGCAGAAGTACGAGCCCTGGATGCCCAGCTTGATGCAGGTGGGACACTGGAGCTTGGCCTCGCTGCTGCAACCGTCCGTCTCGCACACCCGCGTCTCCACGGCCGCCATGCTGCCTGGCTGCTGGAGGAGCGCCTCACCGAGGAAGAGGAGGAGGAGAAGGAAGGAGGGCAGAGGAGGGGACAGAGGCCGAGCCGGGGGAGGAGCTCGGCCCGCCGGGCCTGAGCGCGGAAGCTGGAGGAGCGCCGGGCCGCCCCAGACCACGCTGCGCGCCCCGCCTCCGCCCCGCGCGCGCAACTGGCGCCCCGCCCCGCGGCGTTCGCCCCGCCCCCAGCCCGCGGCCCCCGCCTCCCGGCGCCTTTCGCGCACGTGGGGTCTGCAAAGAAGCCTGGCGGAAACCTCCGCGGGCTCTGCGCGATTTCACGTCTGTCCCGGGCGGACGCGACCTCCTGGCGCGGAGCGGAGAAGGCCAGGTGCTGCGCGTGGGGAGAGACCCTCATGTCTTGCGCTCTCTGTACCTAGAGAGACAGTGCCCTGGTCGTGCCCTACTAGACCGCAAGGTCCTGAATGCCCCCCACGCTCCGAGGAGGTTGGAAAGGACGCCCCGGCAGCTTCTTGGAAAAGGAAAGTAATTTCCTTTTTAAAGTTCTATTTCTCGAGGATAGTGTCTGCTCTGAGGCCTAAGGACCACCATTCAGTCATTCACAAAAAGGGTAGCCAGAGAGCTGTCAGAGGAGATGGGCTG
>PITA01025268.1:0-24688 GCA_004023965.1 Spilogale gracilis
GGCTCTCTCTCTCTCTCTCTCTCTCTCTCTCTCTCTCTCTCTGTAAGATTTTATCCATTTATTTGAGAGGGGTAGCTACGGAAGCCAGCTCCCCAGTGAGCATGAAGCCCAGTGCTGGGCTCCACCCGAGGACCTTGGGACCATGACCAGAGATGAAGGCAGCCGCTTAACCTATGGAGCCACCCAGGTCACCCACATGGCACTCTCTCAGCAGTGGCTTTTTTGAACAGAATTTCTCAGTTTAATTAAGTCTAACAATCCATTCCTCATGGTCAGTGCTTTTATTTTTTCAAAACCCTTGCCTAATCTAAAGCCACGATGAAAACATCCTAAGTGTCCTTCTTGCTCTCCTGTTTATAGGAGATCAATGTTGTATGGACGAGAAGGGAATCAAAACAGAGGTGCAATTTCCCGTAGGGAGCAGGTGGACTTCCTGGATGGGCCACAAAGTTTTGCAGGCCCTGGTGTCAGCAATCTAGGCCCTGCAGATTCCAGATTTATGTCTAGACTCCCTGTCCTGTCGCACCGGTGTGTCCTCCCACCCCTGCTCCAACACCACCGCGTTGTCATGGCTTCTCCTTTGCAGTAAGTCTGCTGTCTGGCAGTGTGCGTCTTCCAAACTGGTGCTTTTGCTTAAAGCTGGTCTCTGCTTCTCTAGGCCCTTTGATATCCATACACTCTGTAGTGTCAGCTCATGAATTATCTCCAATATCAGCAGGGGGATATTTTTAAATTTACATGAAAACTTACTTACATTTAAGCATGATACAATGATTATTCTGGGCAGAACTGAGAATTATGACTTAATAACGAGTCTTCCCATCCGCACGGTATGTATTTCTCTCCATTTGCTGAGGCCTTTCATTTCTGTCCTTGAGGTTTATGTTTCATGTGCAGTGCATCAGCACACCGGGTGTTAGGTTTACTCTGTGGGTTTTGATGTGTGTGTGCGTGTTTTTTAAGATTTTTCATTTTGAAGTAATCTCTTCACCCAACGTGGGGCTTGAACACACAACCCCAAGATCAACAGTCCCAGCATCCACTGACTGAGTCAGCCAGGTGCCCCTTGATGTGCTTGACACTGTTCTATTGGTATTTTACAGATATTTTTCTAATTGGCTTGTTATTACACAGAAATACACATGTTTCTGATTCTTGCTCTTGTATCAAGTAACTTGGTTATTGTACACTTATAATTCTCAGTATTTTACATCCTTTTGGGTAGTCTCTGTACAAAAACATGTCAACTGTGAACAATGATGACCTCATGCCTTCCTTTCCAAAATATATTCTTATTATATTTTTTATGTCAGTTTTCAGTTCCTCCAGGATGTTCTTGAATACACAGCTGACACCGTGTCTTATTTAAAACTCAGGGAAAAAAGATTGGGTATGTCACCATTAAATACAGCACTTGTGTGCCTTTTGCAGGGAGGAGGGGGAAAGATAAGCTTTTTTCGGTTAAGGAAGTTGCCTTTCATCCAAAGTTGGCGATGATTTTTTACCATGAATAAGTATCCAACATCAACCCTTTTATGATAATGGTGCTGTTCATTTTCCCTGTTTTTTGCTGTTTATGTAGCCCATTTCACTGATAAATATTCTAGGGTAAAACCAGTCTTACCTCCAGCAGTAGGCACAACAACCCCATGACCTTTGTTTTTTTTTTATGTCCTGTTTAATTTTATTTGCTAACCAATTTTTAGGAGTTGTGTGTCTATATTCAGGAAAGAGATCCAGGTCTTTGGTTTTCCTTTTCTTCCAGGGTTTTTGGTAGATGTTAATAACATGTTTATATTGGCCTCAAAGAATGAGTAGGGAACTCACACCCTTTCTTCTCTTTTTTGAAAGAGTTTGCATAATACTAGCATTATATCCCTCCAGAAGATTTGAAGGACTCCTCAGGAAAGCCTTTAGGATGGAAAGGCTGGTCATTTGGTAGTAAATGGTGTACCACATACGGGAGCGTTCAAATTTTCTGTTTCTTCTTGGCGAGGTTTGGAATGTTTCATTGTTCTAGAAAAGTGTCTATTTCATCTCCATTCCCAAATTTGCTAGAAATTCATTCTGGGTATTCCCGCTGTCTTTCACAGTACTCCCTTCTGGATGTAGGGCTCGGTCTCTTGCTTCATGGCTAGTATTTTTATCTGCAGCTAAGTTGTCCTCAATGATCGTGCCAAGAAGCCGTCTTGGTCTGTTCAGGCTGCCATAGGCACATGGCAGAAACTGGGAAGGTGACAGGGACAGAAATGTGTTGCCCAGGGCTGGGGAGGCCAGAACACCAGGACGGGGCTGCCGGCACCAGGGCGATCTTGGGAGGTCTGTGGCCTAGTTCAGAGTCAGGTGCCCTCACTCTGCCCTGTTGGAAGGCTCAGGGTCTCTGCAGCCTCCTTTCTGAAGCACTAATCTGGTTCATGAGTGGGCCAGCATCTGGACCTCGGCACAGTCAAGGGACCAGGATGCCTCCTAATACCAGCTTCCCTGGGGGTTTGGATTTCAACACACACTTGTGGGGAGACATGAGTGTCAGAACACAGCATAGCTCTCATTCTCCTTTCCTGGGATTTCCTGTAGTCTTTCTGCCCCCTCCTCCATGGACAGACCTCACTCATTCACAGCAATGTTTCTTTTCTAACAGAATGTAAAGTTGTAAGCTTTCCTCTCTATTCGTCTTTACGTGTGTCCCACAGAATCAGTATTGTGATGTTTTCCTAGAGTTCACTAGTAAGTACTAATTTAGAAGTTATGTTACAAAATTGTGGAGTACCTTTTGTTGTGTTGCTAAGAAGTACTTCTTTAATTTCATTTTTTTAGAGGACATAGTTTACATGAAATTAAGGATTGGGGTTTTGGTGTCACCATTGCCATTATTTGCCTGCTTGAGAAGAAATTATATTCTGATTAATGAATACAGGATCCTATGTGAGGCCATGATCAAGCCTATTGGGGGTCGTCCCTTTCAATTTATGCATTTCCTCTCTGGGGCCTGAGCTGAGTAAATTGGCACATTCTGATTGATGCTCCATAGAGCAAAATGAGTATCAGGTAACTGAGGAGCCCTGGCAGCTACTTTGCAATCATGAAGAGGAACCAGAACTGGGACAAAGTGACTTCAAAATGCAGAAAAGAACCTGGGGAAGGGACCACGCCCTTGGTCAGATTACTGATATAGGATTAGCTCATTTGATGCTAATCTCCACTTAGCTGTTGGCTTCCTGCATCACTATAGTGAAAACAGGATGGGTTTCTGTTCCTGTGATTGAAAGGACCTTATGCAAAACAGTGTTCACTCTGAAAAGCAAAGGAGCAAACATAAGATATATTCGGACAGAGCAGAAATTGTACCAGCTGGCAACAACCACTTTTCAAATTCAGTATGCCCAAAGCCTGGCTTCTCCTCATAAAAAGGCAATGTTCTTATTAGATTTGGATCTCAGTGTGAAAACTGTCCATTTCCCAACGTTCCCCCAGAGTTCCCAGACTCCACTTTCACAACTCAGAGACTGCAGAGCAACTGTGGGAAGAAGGGCTCTTTCTGCCCTCCTGAAGATGGGAACCATAGGGAATGCCAGGCAAGAAGCCTGAGCAAGTACAGGAGGGGTGGCTTCTGGGCTGGTCTGGACTCAGTTTTGAGGACAGATCAGCCTCCCATACTGCTCAACCCTCATGTGTACACATGAGTCCAAGCCCCAATCTTCAACATTTCTGGTTCCACGGCAGTGAAAATGTTGTGTGTAAAGAGAAACATCACTAAACTTTGTAGTTAAAATGTTACTAAGGAAGTTGACAGGGGATGATAGTTCTCAGAAAAATGGATTCACACCCAGCAAGGTCAGAAGACACAGATGGATAAAGAAGAACGTCACTTATGGGATGACGGACCCAACTGCAAGCCTACCGCATGGCTTTTCCACTAGTCACTCCTGCTTTGTGGTTCCTTGTGAATGTGGGGAACACAGCAGTTGGGGCTTGGGCCATGGATTTCACTGTCCCTCGGTCCTCCTTCTGGTCACTGTTAACGTGACCTGCCCCTCCCTCATCTCATCGCTGTCATGAGATAGCCCTCTGCCGAGCAGGGCGTTTTGATGAAGGATGATACTGCCGGCTGGGGGCTAGTGAGCTGGGAGAAGGCACCTGTGCCTGGCCAGCCACGCATCACAGAAATCTTGGTGCTCGCTGATTGCTCCTGAGCCCCGCATCTACCCTTCTTTATGTTGTATCCAGTTTTCTCCAGAATTCTGCCTTTGTTGGAGGAGTTTCTGAGAGAACGTGGCCTCCTGTTGACCCCAAGTTGGCCGCCGGCTATCGGAAGTCCCTCATCCCTTCCCCTGTCCTTGAACGTAAGTTCCTCTCCATCCTCGGAGCTGTCACACGGCTCTAGCTTCAGAGGGAGTGTTACTGGGCCTATCTGGACGGTGCCTGGGATGAAGCCCATGCAGGCGACTATGTAAGTTTCAGGGTTGTGCCCGGCAGTGCACAGATCTCTTTGTGGGGCCGCCCAAGACCGGTCTGGTGTGTGTGTGTTCCTTGCTTCTTAAACCTGCCAGGACCCGGGTGGAGTAGCCTTCCTCTTTTGTGGTCCGTCCTTGTCTTCCCTTTCGGGGGCCAGTGGATGATATCTCTCAGATGCTCCATTGTGAGCTTGCAGGGACCAGAGGCTAGGAGACATGGGTCTGGAGAAGGAGGCCTCCTTGAGGAATCCCACGCTAGGCCATCGAGCTGTGTGCTGGGAAGTGTGGACATCCGTCAGATGCTTGGGGACACCCTGACAGCCCCAGGCGTTCTGATCCGCTCGTGGGCGAGCTGTGCCGGGTCACCCCAACAAAGACGGGAAGCCCATGGCTGAGGGGCGGGCTAGCGTCTGCTGTGGACAGGTGGGTGGCCGCTGGTGCCCGATGACAGTCCGCAGGTCAGAGAGTAGGGTGAAAGAAGAGCTGCGGGGAGGGAAGGGCACGTGGGGTGCAGCGCTCCACAGGCCTGGGGGTGTTGGAGAAGGCGGGATGCAGGATGGTACCCTGGAGACTTCAGGCACCTGTTTGTGACATTCCAGGGCACTAGCTGCCCATGGGTTCTGGTCCGAGTGCTGGGACAGCCTGGCAGCCGCTAAGACTGAGAACCCGGAAGCCAAGAGGAGGAGGCACAGGTGATGGATGAGGACAAGGAATGTGTCCCACACCCTCTGACCCCTGATACGAAGGGAATGCTATTCAGCAGCACAGCCTGAGGCTGGGGGATCTCCCGCTGGGGAAAGCCCTGAATGATTGCACCCATGCCCGCTGAGCTCTCTGACACGGCCGCCCATGCAAGCCACCGTCCCGGTCACACACTCACGTGTGGATCCCATGGTTGTGGATTCTGGGGCTTGACAAGGGTCCGGTGGCTGCTTGACATGGATCCCGGAGCCCTAGGCACTGACAGTCGACCCGATCTGCAGGGATGGACACTAGCGTATGGACATGGGAAGCTGACGTGAATGATCCCAAATAAGCCCTCATGAGGTGAGGACCTGGGGAGAGACATTTGGGATTGCCCACCAGCCGGTCTTTGCTGTTTTCCCCACTCTGGCTCCTAAGGCGCTGAGACTCCTGACCATGCGCAGGCCGATGCCCTCTCTGATACCTAGCTCTGCCCCCTCCCCTCCGTACCCCCTCCCCCCAGCCAGCAGATGCAGCAGATGGCGAGCCCGGGCAGGCGGGCCGCCCCGAAGCACCAGGCACAATGGGATGGGACAAACAGCGACTTGGCGAATGCAGCCTCAGCCTGCCCTGTGCGTCCTCAGCCGGGCCCTAGGCCACCACCAGTGCAATCTGGGTCCATCGGCTGAGTTCCTGACTGGTGACCGGGTGGCGAGTGGTTACAGGGACCCGCTGGCTCCCACGAGGGTTCTCCATATGCCGTGGTTCGTGCGGACATCAAGTCTGGCCTCATGCGGGCTCTCCCTGATTGGGCAAACCGAGCCCGCCCCTGTGAGGGGATGGCAGAAGCCGAGTATTGAGTACCCACACCGTCGTCAGATAGACAGTGAGCAGGGGCACGGTTTAAGGCACCGGGCAAAGGAACGTGACGTGGAGTGGAGGTTCCCAAGGCCTGGTGACTGTGGGCAGCGGGGTGGAAGAAGGAAAGATCAGCAGATACAAACAGTGGATTCCGTTGCCAACAGTAGAGACGCCTTGGTCTGGTGGACTTCACCACTGTCCTGGCTTCGAATCCCTTTGAATGACCACGCAGTAGGGCCTGTTTGTTACCCCATAGCCCAACCGTGGACCCCTGCCAAGACGCCCAGCCTCAGACAGCTGTGGACGTCTCCGGACACGGCCACTGTCCCGACTCTCCACGTGGATCACTGCCCTCTGCTGCTCAGCAGACCAAGCCCTAGGGGGCCGGGAGAGGCGATCTTCTGGAACTTGCCAAGGGATGTCTTGCCAGGATGGGTGTGTTTATTCCCAGCTGTGAGGGAAGGGAATGGCTCCATGCCCTCTGGGGTCCCGCTGGCCTGCTGAGATGCGCCATACCCGGACAGGGGCACGCACCACTGTTACAGGGGAGAAGGTGGGGTCCTGCTTGGCGGATCCCGCTCCCAGTCCATCTCCTCTCGCCTGACCACGCTGCCTTCCCTGACCGGCCTGTGTGGGATGCACAAGCAGGTCAGCTTCCTGACGCTATAGCCACATTAACGTGAATAGGTCAGGCCACACGGGCAAATCTTGCACAAAGGGAGAGTCCCTTCTCGTGCAAGCTCTGTCTTAAACTGCCTTTTCCGCCGTGGACTTCTGTGGCTCCTCTGGTATCCAGTGACAAAATGGGCCCCAGATGCAAAGACCTTCCTACAGGGTGGCCACTCCTAGTCAGCAAAGGAAGCAGTCCAACTGTGGGCGTAGCCAGAGAGCCCCCAAGCGAGCCACCTGCATGCTGAAGAAACGCCTGGCTGATGGCTCGGGACACACTGTGGAAGCGGGAAGGTACCAGGTTAAGAGCCGTCCCGACGGCTGGAATGCTTGCATTGTTTCCCAAGTTAACTCCCGTTAGTTCACATAGAGCGTATTCTTGGTGTCGGGAGTAGAAGTGAGTGATTCCACACATCACACCCGGTGCTCATCACACCAGCGCCCTCCTTCATCCCTGTCACACACTGACCCCGTCCCCATGACCGCCTTCCCTCCGGTAGCCCTCAGTTTGTTCTCCGTAGTGGAGAGTCTGTTTTCTGGTTTGCCCTTCTTTTCTCCTTCCCATGGCCATCTGTTTGTTTCTTAAATTCTACATATGAGTAAACTCATCTGCTGTTTGTCTTTCTCTGATGGACTTAACATTCTGCTCCCTAGCAGCACCCACGTTGTGGTGCATGGCAAGATTTTGTTGTTTTTGACGGCAGAGTAATATTCCATTGTATACATACACCACGTCTTCTTTTTCCATTTATCAGTCGATGGACATTTGGGCTCTTCTCGTAGTTCAGCTACTGTAGGTGATGCTGCTATAGACATCGGGGTGCATGTACCCCTTCAGATCAGTATTTCTGGTATTCTTTGGGTAAATACCTGGGACTTCAAATGTTGAATCATAACATAGTTACAGGTTAACGTCCTGTCAAACCTCTGTACTCTTTTGAAATTTTGTCATTACTGGAACGTATTTCTTGATGCTCCTCAGGAAGCCATGAGTGATAAAGCAGAGGAGTCTGCTGTTGAGCACAAAAGCCAGGTGAAACGTTTTGGAAAACCCATCACTCCGCCTCCGTTTAAGAAAAGGCTGAGCATGCCGCTGCTGCCAGAGAGAGAGGAAGGAGAGGGATCATCCCAACCTGGGGACTCAGCTGTGTCCTTGGAAGATGGTGAGGATTCTGGTCCTACCTTCCCCTCCCCCTCCCCTCCTCCCTTTCCCCTCCAGTCCCCTCCCTGACCCAGGGCCGCCCTGCCTCTGGCATCTCCATGCCTCGGTGTCTATTCCAATCAAGGTCACAGGCTTTGGGTGAGGCTGCCATTAATTTCTCAGCCACACTGGACCAGGTGTCCACTCTGTCCTTCATGGAGACACTCCTGGCTTCCGAAACTCTGCACTCTACTGGTTTCCTTCTCCTTTCTGATCTTCTTTCTTTCCTCTTAACACTGCCATCGTCCGAGTCCCACTGTTGCACTGTCCCTCATGCCTCACTGCCTCATCCCTCAGCAAGTGGTTCCAGTCGCTTCTCAGCCCATGTCCTGCTTTCCCACTTGACCCTGTGTAGCCCATTTGTTCCAGTGTACCCAGAGTGACCATGTCCACACAGAAATATGGAGACATGCATATTCTGAAACCCTTCATCAACTCCCCAAGACTCAGAACAAACTCTGAGCTCCTGACACTGGTCTCCACACCTTCCACCTCCTGACCCTGCCATCCTCTCCTGCCACCACATGTCCTCTTTATGTCTTCTTTGCTCTCTCTGCCTCTGACCTTTGCTCCATGGCCCAGGCTTGTCCCCTCATAGGGGCCGTGCTTGACCCTTGCAGCAGCCAGACCTCCTCCTCTGCATGTGCACAGGCTGACTCTGTCTCCTGGTCCTGGCTCTGCCCAGAGGTCACCTCTTCAGAGGGCCCTTCCCAACATGCACCATGGAGGCTTCATCTCCTGCTGTCACTCATGTCCCTGCTGACTTCCTTCCTAACACAAAGTCAAACTGTGTTATTCCCTTTGCTCATCGTATATGTACTCTCTGATGTCTACGGTAGTTATACATTCCAAAAGGAAAGGGTTTCTTCCATCTGGTTCACTGATGATTCCCACTGTTGGCTTGATGCTTGGCACAGAGGATAAGTGAATAAAGTAGATATGTCAAATTTGTGGTAAAAAAAATGTGCTTTCTGAGACAGAAAAGACAGATCAGGAAGATCTTTTACTGACTGGGATTTCTAGTGATTTAGTCCAATGTCAGATATCCTGACATCAAGTGACATGTTCAGCTTTTCACCTTGTACAGTGCATCAAGGAAACATTGAATCCTGAGTCCCAGGGCTCTGCGAATGTTTGTTCTTCTTTATATTGCCCAACTTTGTTTCTGTGTGTATGCATAGTGACAAGAATAGAAGAGGCTTCTTTTTTTTTAAGATTTTATTTATTTATTTGACAGAGTGAAACACAGCTAGAGAGGGAACACAGCAGAGGGACTGAGAGCGGGAGAAGCAGGCCTCCCGCCGAGCAGGGAGTCCGATGTGGGGCTCGATCCCGGGTCTCCAGGATCATGACCTGAGCTGAAAGCAGTCGCTTAACCAACTGAGCCACCCAGGCGCCCCTCAAAAGAAGCTTCTTTGTTGTGTTTTTTCCCCCCTGAGGTCCAATTTTCAGGTCTGATACATCTATCTGGTATATTCTTCTCCTATGAAATGAAATACTAGAGAATGTGGAGCACATTGATGTGCATGTGGGGTTGCTGAAATGCACATCTTTGCACCTCCACATTCCATTAGGTTTCCAGAGGCACCTGTCATTCACAGTATCCTCGGGGAGAGGAGGGAAAGTGGTCGATCCCCCCCGATGGCTTTTTGTTGAAATCCGTTCTTCTAGATCTTATGAGTATGGCAAGAGATGATATTCCACACAGTCAGTTGGATTCTTTTCATCATGACTTTACCAGGGTCTGCAAGGGTGGGGTGATTTCCAAATTAGGTAGTGATATACTGGTGGGAGGAATCATTCCCAGCTGTCTCTCTGCAGATGACTCCAAGGTCACAGCCATGTCTGTGTCAGGAGATGTGCCAGATGAACTGCCAATGCCTGTGAAAATCAATATGGAAATAAAAGAGCAAATAAAGAATGAAATTCGACAGCATGGAGGAAGTAAGTAGAATAAGATTTTCTGTTCATAAAACCACAGGAAGTCCTTCCCATTCTACGAATCGGACTAGATTCTACTGACCTCCTGAGGCTGATCCTTTGCCAGAATTGGGTTTTCCCAATTAGATGGTTCCTCCTTATTTTGACTGAATGTCATAGTAAGCCTTTTTTTCTTGTTCTTTTGTATTTCTTAATTGGTTATGGTGTACTAGATTGCATTGGTGGATATGTTCGGTGTCTGAAAGTAAGGATGCAATGCACAGGTACTCTGTAACATTCTAGCCCTTGAATGATCACTGAGGCTCCAAGATTGAGTTCTAGCTCCTCTTTGTACTACCAAAGTACTGAAGCGTGTTTTTTTTTTCTCTCTAAATATCTTCAGGATATGAAAAAATCCTCAAATTGCTTGAAGGAGTGCAAGGACCTCCAGAAGTGCAGAAAAAATTTGTTGTGTATGCCATGAAGGAAGCGGCAAGGTGAGTGTGGCAGGAACTGTCCAGTATGTTTCACAGCCTTACAGCGGGGCCAGGATGCTGCTCGGTGAGGGGTGGGGTCGGGTCCTCCCTGGCTTTTCTCAAACTCTGTTCCTCACTCACAGTTCATGTCGCCTCCAGTTATTTAGATTGATATTATCTGAGTCTCACTCACTGTTCCAAGCTCAAAGAACATTCTGTTCACACCCAAGTTTGAGGTCGGCTTTGACCCTGAGTTGGTACTCTCTGTATTTACTGGATTTTCCCTTACCCTGCAGATGTGTTTTCTGTTCTCCCATAAATTGAGCTTCTCTTTGCATTTCCTACAGGGCCACCTACATCATAAGTTTTTTGGTATCTTTTGGTAAATGACTTATCTCTTTATTTTCAGATTTAAAAGAGAAGGCTTAATAAGTCACCTTGAGATGGTACTAGAGAAAATAGAATGTGATGAGTATCTCAACAAAGGCAATGGCTCTCCCAGCTTCTAATCCCATCATCACAATCATCAATTAGAAAGCAGATCCACTTGGCTGTCCTGAAATGTGACCAGATATTGTTGATGCCTCCTAGCACGAGTTAGCTAAGAAATTGTCTTCCTGAGGCTATGAAAAAGCATTGCAACTTTCATGTTATGAGTTTCTGTTAGTAAAAGTTGGGCTTTTGCCCTAAGCATTTTGCCTGAATGGCAAATCTGGTGTTTTTCTGTTTGTTTTCCACTGAGCTTGGGGATAGTATTAAGTCATCAAGTACATACTACTGCTGTTTTCATTTCATTGGAATGTTCTGGATCTCACTGGCAGTTAAGTCTTGGTACTGTCTACCCATCTCCTTTACCCTCTGTCTGGGGCAACCCCTCAGCTGGTTCTGGTACTTGTCCTGAGGGGATGACTCACACCTTCATTCCTGCAGGGTCTGGACCATGCCGTGTTCTGTCTGGATTGTGTTGTTGAAATATCTCATTAACTAATCGCAGATACCTGGGAGGACCAAGAAGAGCCCTAGACATCTCACACATACTCCCTGTTAGAACCTGTGTATTGGCAATCCAGCTTCCTTTGACAGTCACGTTCCACGTCTCCACACCACAGAGGAACCTCAATTTGGGATTGGTTGAGAGGGGTGGGCATCTGGCATGGTCATTTGGGCAGTCTCAATTTCCATTTCAGGAGTCAGTGAGGTCACGGGTTGAAAACGTTTCTCTACTTGCTGCTCCTAACATTGTGGGAAAGGGAAAGAAAATTTTGCTCCTGGATACCTAAGCAGCAATAAGGAGCAGAGGTTTTCATGCTGTTTGTTAGCCTCTACCTGCTGCAGATATGAGTTGTGTCTCTCACAGAAACAGCTCCATCTATCCGACCCTAAGATAGAGCACTCCACTTCCTAGTTTCTATTGTCCCCACCCCACAAGGCACTGCCACCACCACTGCCATAACGGAGGGAGGGTTCCTACGATCATTCCACAGTTCAACTGAACCATCACTTCAGGATGATGAGAAACATAATAGCAGAGAGATCCTTGAGCATATTACCTGGGAAGCAAGTTCTGTGTTTATAAGTGATGCAGTGTGCAATTCCATGATGTTGGGAAGGCATTTTCTAAGTCCACACATGGTGTTCTAAGAAGTACCATGGGGGAGAAAGAAAATCCCTACCCAGAATAAAGGTGTATTCGTGTACAAAGAGCTGCCCTCTCCCCAATTTTATTTGAAGCAGACCAAAATCATCAATCTGCCACTGGCAGTTATCTGACTGACCACTTGGGGGTAGGGTGCCATATCAGGTGCGCAGTGTTGGTCTGTGCTCGTGGCAGATGGAACAGTCAGCAGGATCTGCAACACCATCAGTCTTGCTGAGGGCAAGTTCATGTTTATGGTCCATGCGCAATCTGCATCCCTGCTTCCATGACCATGATGCACCCTTATTGCTTGGAAGATGGAGGGGCGCCCCTAGGGAAGCATGAGGGTGGTCCTAGGAGCTCAGTGTGGCCTCAACCGATAGACAGCAAGGAAATGGGGACCTCAGTCCTACAGCCTTAAGAAACTAGACCTGTCATAACTTTAAAGGGTTTGTAACTAAGTTCTCTCCGTGAATCTCCAGTTAATGACACAGCATAGTCAACACCTTGACTTCAATTCCGTGTGACCCGGTCATGAAGAAAACCCAATTGAGCCTGCCTGGACTTCTTGGCTACAGAACTATTTGAGAATATATTTGCCTTCTCCTAAGCTGCTAAATGTGTGTTGATAAATATGCAGGAATAGAAGTCTAAAATAAGTTGAACCTGCATATTGGGAAGTAAGAACTGGAAATCACTCATGATGTTCCTTCTTTTCTGGTCAGCTGGTCACTGGGAACGTACACGAGGCCATAGATGCAGATCAGAGAACTTTTTCTTGTTCTGGGCCCCACTCCAAGCTAGTAGGATTTCAGGTCACTTGTTGATGGGTGCCACACACCACTGAGTTCCATGTTACAGTCAGCCCCTGAGGTGAGAAGTGGCTTATTGCCAGCCTTTCAAGCTGAAGCCAAACTCTGGTGGTATTTACTGGGAGGGGAGAAAGCACTTTCCCCATCAAGACCATGTATCAGGTGCCTTGGCAGATGTTTGATTGCTAAAACAACAAAAGCACATGCACGAAAGCAGCTGTAATTGGAATAGTCATGTGGTGAGGATTATTATAATCCCCTGTCCTTCTCTGAAGTCTGTCTGTTTCTGGACCCGACTTAGAGGTAGGTTGCAAGGGATGTCCAAGGATCAGCACCTGCACCTTCCGTATCTCGATGCTGCGCAATCAGTCCATTCCTTCCAGGATGAAACATTGCATTTTATTTTATTATCTTTATAGGTAGGTAGTTGTCGTGGCTTCTATTTGGCCTTTCCAACCATAGTGGGCTTCATTTGAGAGGGCAGAGAGCCAACACGGGAATTCTGTCATCTCCTGACTATTCCAATTATGCAGTCTGATTTGGAGGAAATTAGTAATCAGACAGTGGATTCAGGGACCAAGCACTGAGATGGACATGAGGTAAAACCATTTCTGTTTTTGCATGATTTCCATGAGCCCTTTCTGTAACCCAAGAAGTTTTGGTTCCCAAATATCAGTGTTAGTTCATAGCCAGTGTCCAATCATCTCTTAGAATTTGGATTACTAACTTTCTACCATGTGTCGTCACCTCAGTAATTGGCCACAGGGCCACTGGGGGAAGGTTGCAGTAATGGTGAACAGCATAAACATTGGCAGTGTAGCATGGTCCTTCCTTGAGCGCAAGCCCACAGGGATTTCTTGTTGCTGGGGACCAGCCTCAGCAGAGATGTGGGTCCCAAACCACGGGATGTCTGGCGGGCGAAATAATGACACAGACACGGAGATCTGATGCAAGCTGACAGACCCGAGGTCAGTCAGGAGAGACCTATGAAGCAGGCTCAGGCTCACGCTCTGGCTCTCTAGCCCTGGCTCTGGCCCTCTTGCTCTGCTTCTCTCTCTGCTTCTGTCTCTCATGCTCTCTGTCTGCTTCTGTTTCTGCTGCTCTCTTTGCTTCTGTCTCTCTTTCTGTCTTTGCTTCTCTGTTTCAGTTGCTCTCTTTGCTTCTGTCTCTCTTTGTAGGCTCTCTGCCTTTGTCTCTCTTGACTGTCAAGGGCCCCAGTGTTTTATTATTCAAAAGTGAGGAAGTTGGGGGATGCAGTTAGGTTAAAGTTAAACAAAGTGATTCCTAGCAGGCAGAGTCAAGCCTTTCTAAGAAACTGGCCTTTACCATTAAAAGGGAGATTTGTGAACAGACTCAGTTTGATAGTTGAGCAGGAAGAACATAACGCAAGTAAAGATGGTGTTGATGACCGGGACATCAGCATAACTCCAGATTCTTGGGGGGGGGGGAAGCCCAGAGGGACTTTCATTCACATTCACAGGTACCTCCACCAAAGTTTCCGGTAGCTTGGGCATGCCGGGAGGGGCAGATCATGCACCGTCCCCGACAATTTCTGACCAGCAGAGAAGAGAAATGCCACCACGGAGCTCCTCAGAGTTGTCTGGGCTCTTCTTAGAAAGAAATTTACCACAGACGTGGTGAAAGTATCCTCTAGACCTCCCCAAGTGAGTGAACACCATCTGCTGTGAGCAATTAACTCTAATGTTCCAATCTCCTTAAGCCTTTGGATTTCTTCCTTTGTAGTACACCAGGAAAGGTCTTGCATTTCCCCTTAAGACCTTTGGTACTTTCCCAGTAAGCCAAGGGCAGCAGATTAAATGTTGTAGGGGTCCCACCAACCAATTCATGTTGAAATCCTAATGCTGATTCGATAGTATTAGAATGTGGGACCTGTGGTATGTGATGAGGTCAGCAGGGCGGAGCCCTCATAAATGGAATTAGTGCCCCTATGAAAGAGAACCCAGAGAGTTCCCTTGCCCCTTCCAACATGTGAGGACAGAGCAAGAAATATAGCAGGCTGTGATGTGGGAAGCGGGCCCTTGCCAGACACCAGACCTGCTGATGCTTTGATCTTGGACTTCCCAGACTCCAGGTCTGTGATAAATTATGTTTGTTGATTATGCTACCCAGTCTGGAGTAGTTTCCTTAGAGCAGCCCAAACAAGCCAAGATAGCTAAAAGCATTTCATCCAGAGTCTGGACTTACTATGCCTACATCTATAAATGTGGTCTGATTCAACTCTATTTTCCTTCTAACTCCATACCTCATGGCAACGAAGTATTTTCATGTAAATATCCCAGTATTTTTTGTATATGGATTTGAAAATGATGAAGATCTTTGGATGACTTTTGCATCCAAAGCGTGATGTGCCACACTTTGCTTTATACAATTTGGTCTGTGGGAATATGAAACTTGTTAAGGGATGTGGAAAGAAATGGAGGCAGTGGGTGTAGCTTTGGGGGCCGATCAGTGGGACCTCCAAAGGCTGCTACCTCAGGCAAGGCCATTAGTTCTTTAGGCCAAGAGGAAATAACCTCCTCAGATAGGAGGAAGATTTGTTTCTACTGGAAAATCATCCCACAGAATTTAGCCATTCAACTTCCCCAGCTTCATCAGAGTCTGCATCTGGGTCCCACTCTGGGGCTCAGGATCCCAGCCACTACTTTTCAGTGCCCTGATACACCAGAAACCTTAACAATTTGAGCAGTCACATTGTGTGGTAATCCAGCTACTTGCAGGATTAGACTTTGGCTAGAGTTTGTGCACATCTTCACCATGAAGTGACAAGAGATAACTGGACCCAGTTCACTGAAGCTTTCTGACCCTTATGTGGATCTTGAGGTGGGACTTTTAGGACCTGAAGATGTTTGATCCCTTAATTCGCCAGGGAATTTAGAAGCAATCATTGATCTCAGTGATACCCTTATTTTAACAAATATGTTCACTGGTATCTTCTGTTTGTTCACTTGTTTTTTTTTTTTTTTACATATTTTTCTATTTAAAGTCAATTAATTAATATGTAGTATATTACTGGCTTCAAGGTACAGGCCTGTGATTCATCAGTCTTATATAATACCCAGTGCTCATAACATCACATGCCCTCCATGTCTGACACCTAGGGACCCCATTCTGACACCCCACTCCCCTCCAGAAACCCTGTTTTTTCCCTATGATTAAGAGTTTCTTATGGTGTGTCTCCCTCTATGATTTTGTCTTGTTTTCTCTTTTCTCTCTTCCCCTGTGAATCTCTGCCTTGTTTCTTAAATTCCATATATCATTGAGATCCTATGTTCTTTAATTCCACATATCATTGAGATCTTATGATAATTGTCTTTCTTTCATTGACTTAGCTCGCTTAGCATTATACCCCTTTAGCTCCATCCATGTCATTGCAAATGGCAAGATTTCTTTTCTTTTTTTGATGGCCGGGTAGTATTCCATTATATATATATATATATATATATATATATATATATATATATATATATATATATATACCATATCTTCTTTACCCATTCATCTGTAGGTGGACATCTGGGCTCTTTCCATAGTTGGCTATTATGGACATTACTATTATAAACATTGGGGAGCATGTACCCTTTCAAATCACTATGTTTTTATCTTTTGGAAAAATAACTAGTAGTGCAATTTCTGGGTTGTAGAATATCTACTTGCTCACCTGTACCTTTGCCTTTTATAGGACTTCATTTTAGGTATCCAAAGATGATAATTTGAGCTATTTATTTGCTGCTTGCAATGAACTACCAGTCCCCATTAAAAACTGAAATAAATGTCACCAATGGATTTATTTTTTCTACACATTCAGAGATAATACTCTTTTTGTTTTACTTGAGTTATTTAGATTTTAATAACAGTAATAATAGAAGCAATTATAAATTTTTAAGAAGTCAAATAGTGGACATTGTAGGAGTATTCTTTTTTTTAAGGAGTATTCTTAATACTCCTCAAATACTCCTCTCAAATCATAGCAGTGTAAGTATTATATTTCATCTCCCAAATGCTACCTTTTATAATGTCATTTTCCACTTCTACCTCTTTATAACAAGCCATTTTCTTTTCTTTACTTTTATTTTCATTTTATATTGTTTTATTTTTGTTTTTCTTCTAAATTTTTGTTTAAATTCTAGTTAGTTAATATAATGTATATTGGTTTCAGGAGTAGAATTTAGTGATTCATCACTTACATATAACACCCAGTGCTCATCACAACAGTTGCCCTCCTTAATCCCCACTACACATTTAGCTTATCCCCCACCTTCTTCCCTCCCTCAACCCTCAGTTTGTTCTGTCATTAAGAGTCTCTTATAGTTTGCCTTCTCCTCTCTTCTTTTTTCCCTCTTGCACATGGTCATCTGTTTTGTTTCCTAAATTCCACATATGAGTGAAATCAAATGGTATTTGTCTTTCTCTGACTGACTTATTTTGCTTAGCATAATACACCCTAGCTCTTTCTACATTTTGCAAATGTTAAGATTTCATTCTTGTTACTGTCTGAGTAATATTCCATTGTCTGCACGTGAATATAGATAGATAGATATACACAATGTATATATCAGTGGGGGAGACAAACCATGAGAGACTCTGGGAAATAAACTGAGGGTTTTAGAGGAGAGAGGGGTGGGGGAATGGGTTAGCCCAGTGATGAGTACCAAGGAGGGCACATATTGCAATGAGCATTCAGTGCTATATGCAAATAGTGAATCATGGAACACTACATCAAAAACAAATGAAGTACTGTATGGTGACTAACATAGCATAATAAAGAAAAAGAAAAAAGAAAGAAGGAAATTCAACAATATGGAAAAATAAGTAGGATAAGAGTTTTTATTGTGAAACCACAGGAATTCTTTCCCATCCTGTGATTTAAACTAGATTTGAGGGACCTCTTGAATTTCATCCTCCAGAATTGTCTTTTAATATAATTTACCACGTTTCCTCTTTATTTTGACTGAAATATCCCAATAAATCTTTTCCTGTTGGTTTTCTTTTGTATTACATAATTGGTTATTATGTACCAGAGTTCCATTGGTGGATCTGCTCATGTATCTGAATGTAACCATGGAAAACACAGGTACTCTGTAACATTCCAGCCCTTGAGTGATTCTGGAGACACCAAGATTGAGTTCTACCTCCTCTTTGTACTTTAGAAATACTGAAGATTTTTTTTCTAAATACCTCCAGAATACTAAAGAGTCTTCTAATTGCTTGAAGGAATGGAAGGATCTTTAGAACTGCAGGAAAATTTTTGTTTTATTGTCCTTCAAAGAAACAGCAAGGTGGGTATAGAGAGAAACTCTATAGCACAGTGGGGCCCAGTGTGGTGGGGGCGAGGAAAGGGGTGGGCCCTGCCTGCCCTTTCGCAACCCTGGTCTTCAATCAGAGTTCATGTTGTCTTGGTTGTTATTTAGATTGATATTATCTGAGTCTCATTCATTCTTCCAAATTCAAGGAGAATTCTGTTCACACTGGAGTTTGAGGTAGGCATTGACACTGAACTGACACTCTGTATGTGCTGAATTGTCCCTTAACATGACAGTCTATTTTTTATTCCCATATAGATTGCAAGTTCCCCTTTATACCACCCACAGAGCCTCCTACATTATAGATTCTTTGAGTGTCTTTTGGTTAATGACTTTTCTCTATTTTCCAATTTAAAACACAAGGCATAACAAGGCACCTGCAAAAGGCACTAGAAAAATTAGAACCTGACCACCTCCTCAAGAAAGATTATCACACCCCAAAGTTGTAATTCTGTTATCAAGTTATCAATGTGTAACCTGAACCAGTTTGCTCTCCTAGAATGGAACCAGATATTGTTGGTGCCTTCTAGCACATGTTAGTTATGAAAATTGTCCTCTTTTAAAAAATATTTTATTTTATATTTTTAAGACTTTATTTATTTAGTTATTTATTTGTCAGAGGGAGGAAGGGCAGGCAGAGTGAGAAGCAGACTCCCTACTGAGCAAGCAGCCCAATGTGGGACTCAATTCCAGGACCCTGGAATCATGACCTGAGCCAAAGGCAGACTCTTAACCGACTGAGTCACCTGGGTGTCCCAGAAAATTGTCCTATTTTCTAATAGGCTGAGAAAAACATTAGATCTTTAATGTATAAATTTCTGTTAGTAAAGTTAGATTTAGTAATGCATTTAAAAGGATAATTTGTTGTTTGTCTTTTTGTTTTTCCCCTGAAGTGGGGGAATGCTTTGATGTGACCAGCCTTCAGTAAATCCTATCTCCTAAGCTGGTCACTATAGCTGGTATTTATAGCTGTCTTCTACACTAGCCATTTATTTTTTAAAATTTTATATTTTAATTAATCTCTATATCCAATGTAGGGCTTAAACTCATGACCCCAAGATCAAGAGTCATGTGCTCCACTGACTGAACCAGACAGTGCCCTATACATTCTCCATTTCTTTTCCTTTTCCATGAGACAATCCCTCAGCTGGTCATATGGTTTGGCCTGAGGGGATGTCTCACGGCTTAAATACCAATGGACCTGACCATTAGATGTCTTGCCCGAACTGAGTTGATATAATTTTTCTTTGACTTTAATCACCAACATTAGAGTGTTGAGAAAAACCCAAACATTGCAGACATAGTATTCCTTGTGTCATGGCATCCCCGAGTCCTTACCAGTCAGGTTCCATCTCCCCACACTCTGTAGGACCCCCATGTTTGCCTGATGATGGAGGGGGAGGAATACTCCAGCATGACCCCTTGGCAGAGTCTGCTTCCATCTCAATGAAGTAATTGTTAGGGCTCTTGTGGAAAGCATTTCCCCTTTGGAAAAAGACTCCAGTGCAGGAAAGCCTAAGGTTGTGGGGACTAGAAGCAAAATTTGGCTACTCAATACATAAAAGTAATAGTGAGAGGAGCCCCTCGTATTGCCATCCCTTTATTAATAAGATGTGAGTTGTGTCTATGGGAAAGACATCTGTATATGTGGGCCAATGAAGCAGGTGATTGCCATCCTCTAAATTATATTACCCTGGCCCCTCAAGGTACTGCTGCCAAGTTAGAACAGTAACTGTGGCTTTACAAGACCGTTCAAGGACTTTTTTTTGAAACTGTCACTTCAGGATGATGAGATAGATAATATACCTACTGTTTCCGTAAACATGTGGCCTGAGAAGCAATTTCCTTGTTTATAAGTCATGCTGTGTGAAATACCATGATAATGGATGAGACATTTTCTAAATCCATGAATGTTGGTTTTCTCAAAAATCTATGGGTGGAAAGGAAGATCCATTTCCAGTATCAGTGTCTAATTGAGCACCAAGAGCTACCTTTCCCTGATGAAAAGAGACCACAATAATCCATCTGCCTACTGATATTAGCTGAGTGACCACTTGGGGGTATGGTGCCATATAAGGAGCTCAGTGTTGGTCTGTGCTCCTGGCAAATGGAGCACTCAGCAGTAACTGCAACACCTCAGTCTTGCTGAGTGGAAGTTCGTATTTATTTGTCCACGCACAAATGCATCCTTGCTTCCATGACCATGATGCATCATTACTGCTTGGAAGATGGAGGGGTACACCTAGGGAGGTATGGGGTGATCCTAGAAACTCAGAGTGGCCATAGCTGAGATAAAACAAGGAAATGGGACCCTCAGTCCTAGAACCTTAGGAGACTAGAGCTGCCAGTCACCTGGAAGGGGTTGGAAGTGGTTTCACTTTCTGAGTCTCCAGTTAATGACCCAGCATGTGCAACACCTAGAGTTCAATTGTGTGAGACCTTAGGCAGAGAACCCAATTGAGCCTACCTGAACTTCTGACCTATGGAACTCCTGGTCATATATTTGTATCATTTCACACTGCTAAATATGGGGTAACTTATTATGAACTATTAGAAAACTAATATGGATAAGTGTATGCATATTGGATTGTCCCAACTGAAAATCAAGCATGATGCTTTTTCTTTTCCAGTCAAATGGTCACATGCAGCTCCCCATGAGGCTGTAGGTGTAAGGTCAGAGAACTTTTTTCTTCTGGGCCCCACTCCAAGCTAGATGGTTCTCAGGTCACCTGTCAAGGGGTAATGGTACCAGAAAACCATAACCATATGTGTTATCACCAGCACCTCATAGGTCAACACTTCATTGTGTCCCTTTTTTAATGGTAAGAAAGTTGAGATTTGTCGATTTGCTGTTCACTGTGGAAGCACAATCTTGTCCTGCCCCAGAACATTAAATCTTTCAACATTTCACTAAGTTGCAAGGACTCTGATTTCGTGTGAGAATTATTCCCTATGTTCTGTCTTTCCTGTGTGTTGCCAATGTGTTTATTCTTTCTACTTCTCCATCATAATAATATCATCAATGCAAAAGAATAGTGTGGTGTCTGTCGTAATGGAATTGTGATCAAGGACCCTAAGGAAGAGTTTCTGACATTAGCTCAGAGAGTTGATAGGTAGGAAATGATGGTGCCCTTTCCAACTGAAGGCAAAATCTTTCTGGCTATATTTCCTAAAAGAGAAAAAAAAATTTGCTCCACAAAATAGATATACCATATGCCCAGGAATGTGTTGGTGACTAAAATGATGGAGCCACAAGTGATGGAGCCATTGTAATTGAAGTCAACAACTAACTACGTTTATAATTCGCTGTCATTCTCCAAGATCTATAAGTTCTGTGCATGCTAAATAGGTAAGATGAAAGGGACATATTCAGAATTACCACCATGCATCTTCCAAATTCTTGATGGTGCCACCAATCACCACTGGGTGGATGAGGGAAAACTTGAGACCACTGAGAGATGGTACTGAGATAAAATTCCATTAATGACCTGACTTCCATTGTCCCTCTCTGCCTGGTGGATCACAGTGATGCTTGGGGTCTCCTGGAATTAGTGTCATTCTGCTCCAGTATTGAGTAGCCTTCAAGAATTCTGATTGCTATCTAAGCCTTCCACTGTGCACTATAATGTTAGTATTTGGCCACAGGTCATTTAGGGGAAGGATGAGATAACAACTAACAGCATAAATATTTGGCAGTGTAGCATGGTCCTTCCTCAAGCACAAGGCCACAGTAATTTCTGACCAACAAAGAAGAGCCACACAAAGCTCTTTCCAGATGCCCAGGCTCCCCTTAGAAAGTAGTATACCACAGCCTTGGAGAAGGTCATGTCTTCTGGAACTTATAACCCACATTATTACTTCTATGTGATGAACACACTGTAATAATCTAGTCTGCTTATCAATATTTTCCTCTGCAGTCCACCAAGGAAGTTTTTGTCACTTCTCTCTAATTTTATTTTTTTATTTTTTATTTTTAAAAATTTTTATATTTTTAATTAACATATAATATATTGTTTGTTTCAGGGGTACAGGTCTGTGAATCATCAGTCTTACAATTCACAGGGATCACCATAGCACATACCCTCCCCAATGACAATTATATCGCCACCCTATCCCTCCCCTCCACCCCCTTCCAGCAACCCTCAGTTTGTTTCCTGAGATTAACTGTCTCTTATGGTTTGTCTCCCTCCCTAGTCCCATCTTGTTTCATTTTTCCCTCCCTTCCCCCCATGATCTCCCTGCCCTGCCTCTCAAATTCCTCACATGAGAGAGATTATATGATAATTGTCTTTCTCTGTTTGACTTAATTTGCTTAGCATAATACCCTCTAGTTCCACCCACATTATTGCAAATGGCAATATTTCATGTTTTTGATGGCTGCATAGTATTCCATTGTGTCTACATACCACATCTTCTTTATCTATTCATCTGTTGCTGGACATTTAGGCTCTTTCCATAGTTTAGCTATTGTGGACATTGCTGCCATAAACATTTGGGTGCATGTGCCCCTTCAGATCACTACATTTGTATCTTTATGGTAAATAGCCAGTAGTGTGATTGCTGGGTCATAAGGTAGCTCTATTTTTAACTTTTTGAGGAAGCTCCATACTGTTTTCCAGAGTCACTGAACCAGCTTGCATTCCCACCAACAATGTAGGAGGGTTCCCCTTTCTTCACATACTCACCAACACCTGTCCTTTCCTGACTGGATAATTTTAGCCATGCTGACTGGTATGAGGTGGTATCTCACTGATTTGTATTTCCCTGATGCCAACTGATGTTGAGCACTTTTTCATGTATCTGTTGGCCATTTGGATGTCTTCTTTGCAGAAATGTCTGTTCATGTCTTTTGCTTGGATTATTTGATCTTTGGGTGTTGAGTTTGACAAGTTCTTTATAGATATTGGACACTAGCCCTTTATCTGATATGTCATTTGGAAATATCTTCCCCACTCTGTTGGTTGTCTCTTAATTTTGTTGACTGTTTCCACTGCTATGCAAAGGCTTTTTAACTTGATGAAGTCCCAAGAGTTCATTTTTGCTCTTGCTTCCCTTGTCCTTGGTGATGTTTCTAGGAAGTTGCTGCGGCTGAAGTCAAAGAGATTGCTGCCTGTGTTCTCCTCAAGGATTTTGATGGATTCCTGTCTCACATTGAGGTCTTTCATCCAGTTTGAGTCTATTTTTGTGTAGGGTGTAAAGAAATAGTCCATTTTCATTCTTGTGCATGTGGCTGTCCAATTTTCCTAACACTATTTGTGGAAGAGACTTTTTTCTTTTTTTTTAAATATCTTTTTTTTAAAGGTTTTATTTATTTGACAGCGAGAAACACAGCTAGAGAGGGAACACAAGCAGGGGGAGTGAGAAAGGGAGAAGCAGGCTTCCCACTGACAGGGAGCCCGATGTAGGGCTCGATCCCGGGTCTCCGGGATCATGACCTGAGCCGAAGGCAGTCCTTAACCAACTGAACCACCCAGGCACCCCGAGACTGTCTTGTTTTCATTGGACATTCTTTCCTGCTTTGTCAAAGATTAGTTGACCATAGAGTTTAACGTCCATTTCTGGGTTTCTATTCTGTTCCATTGATCTGTGTGTCTGTTTTTGTGCCAGTACCATACTGTTTTGATTATAGCTTTGTAGTAGAGCTTGAAGTCTGGAATCGTAATGCCACCAACTTTGGTTTTCTTTTCAACATTTCTCTGACTATTCAAGGGTTTTTTGGTTCCATATAAATTTTAGGATTATTTGTTCCATTTCTTTGAAAAAAAGTTGATGGTATTTTGATAGGGATTGCATTAAACGTGTAGATTGCTCTAGGTAGCATAGACATTTTCACAATATTTGTTCTACCAATCCATAAGCATAGAATGTTTTTCCATTTCCTTGTGTCTTCCTCAATTTCTTTCATGAGTATCTTATAGTTTTCTGAGTACAGATTCTTGCCTCTTTGGTTAGGTTTATTCCTAGATATCTTGTGGTTTTGGGGGAAGTTGTAAATGGGATCGACTCCTTAATTTCTTTCTTCAGTCTTGTTGTTCGTGTATAGTAATGCAACTGATTTCAGTGCATTGATGTTATATCCTGATGCGTACTGAATTCCTGTATGAGTTCTAGCAGTTTTGGAGTGGAATCTTTTGGATTTTCCACAAAAAGTGTCATAGCAGCTGCAAAGAGTGAGAGTTTGACTTCTTCTTTGTTGATTTGGATGCCTTTCTTTCTTTCTTTCTTTCTTTCTTTCTTTCTTTCTTTCTTTCTTTCTTTTTTTAACTTTAACTTTATTTTATTTTTTCAGTGTTCCAAGATTCATTGCCCATGCCCCACACCCAGTGCTCCATGCAATAGGTGCCCTCAGTACCCACCACCAGGCTCTCCCATCCTCCCACCCCCTCCCTCCAAGTCCCTCAGTCTGTTTCTGTGTCCAAAGTCTGTTGTTTTGTTTCTTTTCCTGAATTACCATACATCCCATTTAATTTCCTTCTCCTACTGCCTTCTATATTACCCCTTATGCACCACAAGTAAGTGAAACCATGTGATACTTGACTTTTTCTACTTGGCTTATTTCACTCAGCATAATCTCTTCCAATCCAGTCCATGTTGCTAAAAAAGTTGGATATTCATCCTTTCTGATGGAGGCATAGTATTCCATTGTATATAAGTACC
>PITA01025269.1:0-24703 GCA_004023965.1 Spilogale gracilis
AAAAAATTTAAAATAGAATTACCATATGATCCAGTAATTCCTTTACTGTGTATTTACTCAAAGAAAATGAAAACTCTAATTCAAAAAGTTTTGTGTAGTTCTATGTTTATTACAACTTTATTTACCATAGCCAAGACATGAAAACAACCCAAGTGTCTGTAGGTAGATGGATGGATAAAGATGTGGTATATATGTATATATGCAATGGAATATGACTCAACCATAAAAAAGAATGAGGTCTTGAAAAAAAAATTAACAAAGGGGAAAAAAGAGAGAAAGACCAAGAGACAGATGTTTAGCTATAGAGTTCAAACTGATGGTTGTCAGAGGAGAGGTGGGCAGGGTGGGTGGTTGAAATACATGATGGGGATTAAGGAGTGCACTTGTCATGATGAGCACTGGGTGATGTGTGGAATTGTTAAAATTATTGTATACCTGAAATTAATACAACACTCCATGTTGGCTATGTTGGAAATAAAATAAAATAAATAAAATAAAATAAAATAAAATAAAATAAAATAAAATAAAATAAAATAAAATAAAATAAAATAAAATAAAAAAATAAAATAAAATAAAATAAAAAAATAAAGTAAAGTAAAGTAAAACAAAATAAAATAAAATCATAAAATAACATAAAATAAAACAAAATAAAATAAATAGAATAAAAATCTTGCCATTGTGACATGGATAGACCTAGAGGGTATTAAGCTAAATGAAATAAATCATACAAAGAAAGACAAATACCATATGGTTTCACTTATATGAGGAATCTAAAAAACAAAATAAATGAACAAATAAACAAAAAACTCCAAATTCACTCAGACTCTACAGAGAATAAACCGGTGGTTCCCAAATAGGAGGTAGGTTGGGGAGACATGAAATAGATGAAAGAGATTAAGAGGTACACACTTTCAATTATAAAATAAATACTTCATGGAAAAGTATGGTATAAGTAATATGGTCGATAATATTATAATAATGATGTATGGTGTCTATAGTTATTGTGGTTTGCATTGAGTAATGTACAGAATTGTTAAATCAATATATTGTACACCTGAAACTAATGTAACATTGTATGTTAATTATACTTCAATGAAAAAAATTGCAAATCTACCCCTCCAAAAAAATACTTTCAGTATAACCAAAATATAATGAAAAAGAGTGAAATACAGATGCATCACTCTGATTCCAGCAAAGTTGAAGTAGACTCATGTTTAAATATATAGTGCACAGTTTAGTCAATTACCCTTTTTCTTTTTTTTTTTTTTTTAAGATTTTATTTATTTGACAGAGAAGAACACAGCCAGAAGGGGAACACAAGCAGGGGGAGTGAGAGAGGGAGAAGCAGGCCTCCCGCTGAGGAGGAAGCTGGATGTGGGACTTGATCCCTGCTCTCCAGGATCCTGACCTGAGCAGAAGGCAGTCGCTTAACCAACTGAGCCACCCAGGCGCCCCTACCCTTTTTCTTTGTACCTATGCCTCTTCACAATTTAATTCTGCTAGTATTTAATCATCCACCCTTAAGTATTTACTTCTTAAAGAGGGCTTTAATTCAACAAATGTGACTTTTAAAGAGACATCAAAGCCAGTTGCCATTTAAGGATGCTTGCACTAACTTAAGTTGTTACTAGTCATAACTAGTCATATAGAGTACTGTACTGGGATGGGATGTGCTACTTGGGTCTCAAGTTCAGCCTCTCCCGTGATTACTCAAATAGAATGGGAAAAATGTTTCCCCTCTACATATGGTGCAGAGTACAAAATGGTAACATGGTTGCATCTAGTTGGGGAAACTTAAACTTTAAGAAAAGGTGCATTTTGAGATAGACCTAGAAGACAGAAGGGATAAGGTTTCAATAAAGGGCTTGAGTAGTGAGGGGACATTTTTCCAAGTTTATGGAACACAAAGGCCAAATAAACAAAAATATGAAACAAGAGGAAAACAGGAAGAAGTTTAGATTTTGGAAGAGTAGCAATCTCTTCTTTCTTTACTTCTAAAATCCCTTTTTAAAAATACACAATTCAACATTACTTGGGTAAACCAAACCTGAATTCTTTCCTGATTGTTTTATAAATGAAAGTAAATATTATCGTGCTAACCAAGTTTAAGCTCTTTAATGGCTATAGTCTGAATGACATTTGAAAAATTTTCTTTTCATTCCATACCGCATTTATCAGACTGGCAAAGTAATCACGATTTCTGTGAATGACCAATAATAGAGATTGCTCAACATAACAAATTAAGCCATATAACTTTAACTGTATTTTTATTATTTGTTTCCAGATATTGTTTCATTAAAACTTGGTTCACCTTTAAAGGTGATATTTTGCTGAGATCTTCAGAATTTGGACAGAAACAAAAATAAGGCATTGTGTCTTTCTCCCCCCAAAACTGTAGGGCATACTTGCTTTTGACTTTTTTTTTTTTTTTTAAGCAATGCTGACATGCTCTCTGAGACACAGAGGAAATCCTGAAGAACTTTTATGACATCCTTGTCTTTGATAACCTCCTTTCTAGTCCACGGTGAACTAAATAAAGATCAAATATCCCAGATGTAGCTGCTAGGACACAGGAGATATCTTTAAAGCTCTTAAGGCATGTGAATGACCCCCGTGGTAAATCCCTTTAAGCTTTTCCCTAGATTCTTCTTTCTTCCTTATATACACTCCTCTGATCTTATTGGATCTAACTCACGGGCGCAACACGCTCCAATGTGCTAGTTATATCACTGATTCTATCACTGAAGCAAAGAACTGAACTATTTGGGGGATTCCTTTGGTTTATTTATATGTTTTCTTTGTTTTGTTTTGTCTTATAGCCTCAAGGCCTAAGCCTCCTGGCTTTCTCTATAGTTAAGTGTGTCGTCCTTTACATTCCCCTGGGCAGTTGCTTTAGGACCCAACTTGGAATTCAGAATGAAGGTTGACAAAGGTTTAATCCATGCTAGGAAATTCAGTAGAGAACTGAGGCAAAGAATCATTTGTGAAAATATCCCTGTAGACGTTTGGCAGTGATTAATTTCACTAGCAAAGCAGCAGTTTAACTGTACCTTTTCTCTGGTCTGTGTAGACTCCCAGCCAAGTCATGTCTTCTGTGTGTTTTGTTTCCAGTTTTATGTCTTTTTGAGGGAATCATAAAAAACTCCCCACCTTCTTCTTCTTGGCAAAGAGCTCTCGGAACCAAAGAGCAAAGGAACCACACTTGATATTTTTACTGACATGCACATACATGCTAAAACCTGACTTACAACAATGCATCTACACAGATTTGTGAAAAAGGTGAGTCACCTGTGTCTTCAACTGTCACCTGGAAGTTATTTATTTCTCCAGCCTTGTTTCCCCATCTGGCTTATTCTGTAATGGAAAAAAACACATTTTGAATGACTTAGCTAGAAGCTTTATCTATTTCAAAGTGTTCATCCTCTTATTGCTTTGTTGTTTGTGTTGCCTGGAATTTTATCAAGGGGTGTAAGACAGAAACTTCTGTAAGATAGAGTGCACTAAAGTCTGGGCTTTTAGATCTTTGCATGTCTCAGTATTCATATAAAATGGTGACTGCTGGCAAAAGCCACCTGTAAGGAAGGTAACATTTTATTATAGATTTGTAGATGTTTAATAAAATCTAGCTAGCTAAAAATATTTAAGAAATAGTATTGCATGGTGTTAGATTTTTTTAAGAGTAAAAATAATAATGATGAAAAACTTAACATAACCTCAAAGAATAAAGCTAATCCCGGTGGCTTTCTTTGCAAAAAATACCTTTGACTGACAGACATTGCTGTTGCTTTGGCTCTTTAGATCCTATCCAAAACATTGTGTCTCTGTGTTAAAATAATACGTCGTAGTATTGTTTGATTTTGATTTTGCTAGATTTGGTGACTGTTTTGATAATGTGACAGAAATGAATAGAGTTTGAGGAGGGAATTAATTTGGTCAGGAAAACCTCTATACTCTATTGAAGTAAATCAATAAGTAATGTTGATAATAAAACAATAAATAGAGAAACACAAATAAATAAGTATAAAATTAAAAAAAATAACTATTACCAATAAGATTATTTATTTAATACCCACTATTTTCCAGGCACTATTATAGACTCAGTAAGATACAGAGTGGGATAAGAGGTATTTCCTGCTCTCCTGAAGTTAATATCTTGGTTAAAGGAGTGGAACACTAAAAACAAAAACAAAAACTTCCTGTTCCATACACATTTATAAAGTGGCAGCTAGTGACAAGCGATAGATAAGGAGAGAAAAAGCAAGATCTCGGGGATTGAGACCTCAAGGGGCCATAGGCAAGGTTACTCAGGCAGATTAGAGGGCTTAAAGAGATGGAACTTCAGCAGCCATCCAGTGAAAAGAGAAAGAAAGCAATCTTACTATTCAGGGGAGGAACTTCCCATGCAGAGGCATTAGCAAGTGTGGGTGCCCTGGGGAGAAGATGTGTCTGGGATAGGGTGAGGAACACCCAGTGGACAGGGAAGACTAGAGTACCATGAGCCATGAGCTTTGGTGATAGAGAAGGGGAACCAGGGCCATTCATTGAGGGATAGTCCTTCAGTCCACAGATAGGACTTTTGGATTCATTGTTAGTGGATAATTGAGAGCAGGACGGTGAAGAGATTTTTTTTTGGGGGGGGGGTTAAAAGAATATAAAAGGTATGCTTGTGAGGATATAACCTTATGCACAGGAGACAGGGGTAGGAACAGGCAAATCTACTATGAAGATATACTCTTGCAGTCCAGACAAGGGTGACCTTGGAAGCATTTTCCGGGATGATCCTAGATCACTATAGGCTCCACATTATGGGGATCTCAGCTAAGAACTCAGGAGCGTAGAAGAAAAAGTAGTTTTCCTCCCCTCAACTTCCAAACTTAGAAATTCAATTAGATTATTGTTTTCAGTGTATTCTGAAGCCTAGAGATGAAGCTTGGCTTTTCAGACTTTTCTTTTCCTTTCCTAGTACCAAGAATTGAGGTTCTCAGGTCATACTCTTCATCCCACAACTCAGAATAAATCCCATGTTTGATAATCAAATCATGAAGGCTTTCCGAAAGAGGATGAAGCCATAGGTTTGAGTCAACATAAGAGAGATATTTGGCAGTATATAGGTCTTCTGGAAATCCCTTAAATTGTGTTTTATGTGTGGAATAGGGGACACAGCAGGGAACAATCTGGCATTATCTCTGAAAGTTATGTCCTACACAGAGCTCCTGGAGGGGAGCCAGGCTGGTTGATCCTTCCATCCTTCCACTTTTACAGCTGTGGTTGTCAAAGAACCTATATAAACTTTTGGGATGAGAAAGTGCCACTCTTCCCCCAAAACAGACATTTGAATGTTGGTTCCTGAAGTCTGGAAGTCTCAAAATTAGGAGGTAGGAATGGGCAGACTGTTTATATATAAACTGTGTACTTACCAATTTTGTTCACAAAATATAACCAAACCAATAAAAGGAAACCAACCAAGCCAAATGAAAACTCTGCTTCCAACATATAAAATGTAAATATAGCTTTTGGTTGGACTTTCAAACTGCCATTCAGTCATGTAGGTATCCTGTGGTCAGAGCAACTTACAATCCTATTTTTCACCTCTGAAATTTCATCCAGTGACTTACCAGTTCAAAGTCAATAATCTATATGACCAATGCTCATTTTAACATATGTCAGCATTGTTAATCTTATTTTACACATGATTCAAACTTTCCTGCTGGAAATATACTTACATAAACTTAATTGTATGATTATTTTAAAAAACTGTCTTTAAAAATGTAACCTTCCAAAATAATTCATGAGCACTCTCTTCTTGGTCCAGGATAAACAATGGCTAATGTTTACTGATCGTTTCTGGATCTATATCTATGTATATATGGCTAGCCTGTTCATCTATTTCAGAAATTTTTTCTGGCTTGTTAGAACTTGGAACTTCTTCAAATGTCATCATTTTGTTTTATTTTGTTTTGTTTTAAGGTTTTAATTATAGGAACCTTAATAAGACAGCTGAAATCTTTCAAGTTCATTTTCCTACCTATATATATTAAAAAAAATGCCATCAGTGTGGAAAATAATTTATTGCCAATACAGTCATCATCCAGAATAGAAACATTTATATTCCAGTTCCATATTGCACTGTATTCTCTCTGTTGGCTATAGACAAAAAACAAACAAAAAACATAGTAGTGCTCTATTAATTTTTCCAGAATCACCATTGTGAATTAATGCTAGAGACACATTCTTCTAAGAAATAAGAAGATCAAAGTCTTTTATTTTTTTAAATCATTTATTTATTTATTTTAGAGAGAGAGAGAGATTGGGAGGGAGGGAGCAGGGGAGAGGCAGAGGAGAGGGAGAGAAAGTTTTAAGCAGATTCCACTTGGGGTATGGAGCAGAATGTGTGGTACTTGATCCCAAGATCCTGAGATCACAACCTGAGCTGAAACCAAGAGTCGGGTGCTCAACCAACTGAACTATCCAGGCACCATGAAGATCAAATTCTCATAGAAGGAAGTAGGGAATAGTAAAATATATGCATCTTTCAGTAATCTATTTAAAAAAAAGATACTCTACATAAAACTAAAAATACCTGGCATGTCATTTTAGATGTAAATAGAGCAAAGAAATACAGAGAGGGAAAAGGAAAGAGAAAAGAAGAGGAAATCAGCACTTAAGTTAAAATACTATTTTCATCTTCATCCTCTAGATGTTGCAAGAAGATTTTAATCTTATGGGACTTGTGTCTTTTTTGCAGCTTTTACTCAGCTTCATGCAAAGAATTGATGCAGCCTTGAATCCTTCTTAATGAGAAACTAGTTTTCTATAAATCATATTGACATAAGTTTATCCTATGTTACTTGAAACATGATTATTTGTGGTCATTTCACATATATGATCTTCTTATATGACTTGAAGCACTTTCCTATTTTGCTATAGAATTAACAGTGTACTTATCCAAATTTTACCAAAAATGAGACCTTTGACACGCATTACAAGCAATTTCTCCAAGTTTGAAAACAATTTCTCATTGTTAGAGTTGTTAACGGTATTGATTTTCTAAAACTGTCATACAACAATCACCATAGACTGGGTGGTTTAAAAAATAGAAATTTGTTTTCTTGCAGTTCTGGAGGCTAAGAATCCCAGATCAAGGTGTCAGTGTTGGTTTCTTTTAACTTCTGTCTTAGGCTGATAGATGGCTGTGTTTCTCTGTCCTCACATGGTCTTCCCTCTTTGTGTGTCCCTCTCCCACTGTGCCCTCATCCTCCCTTTTTATAAGGACATCAGTCATCCTGCATTAGGGCCCACCCTAAATGACCTTATTTAACATTAATTTAGTTCTTTAAAGACCCAGTATTTCTACATTCTGAGGTACTAAGCATTAAAACTCCCATATATGAATGGAGTATTAGGGGAAAGATGCAATTCAGTCCATAATGCTGGCTGAAATAAAATATGCTTGAAAAGCAAAGAATGACCCAATCTTTGTGAATTTTTCACTAATTTTTTTGTTTTAAGATCTATTTATTTATTGTTGGGCGCAGAGGGAGAGAAAGAATCTCAAGCAGACTCCCTGCTGAGCAGGGAACATGTTGAGGGGTTCCATCCCGTGACACTGAGATCATGACCTGAGCTGAAATCAAGAGTCCAATGCCTAAATGACTGGGCTGCCCAGGAAGCCGCTCATCTGAGTTTTCTAAACACATCGCTGTGAGTTTTTGTGAGCACGAACTCCTTGTGTGTGTGTCTGTTTTATTAGCCTAAGGTAGAAGGCTTTAGCAAAACTTTGGGATGGCAGTAATTATATGTGGGCTGTTAATGCTTTTGAAAGACAAGCTTTTTTTGCCTTTCAAAAGAGAGTTGAAGAATGAGCTTTGAATATATCTTAACGTTTTTAATGCTGATCCTCCCTTGTAATTAAAATATGATGAGAAACACAGAGTGTGAACAGAGTAGAAGTCATGGCCTTACCCTTCTGTTTCACATCAGACATACCATAATGGAGTGAGAATCAATACAACCAACTTACCATTTATTACCTAAGGAAATTAAACTCCAGAGAGGACAAAGATTATTATTACTACAGTTAGCAGCGGAATCAAAACCAGAATCTAAATCCCAGGAAAACTATTCATCTTTCTCTTCCTTTATGTTCTTTGCTTTGAAGAGTTGCAAATTCTTCATTTCTTCAATGCTTTAAGTCCTTGGCTATCAAAATCCATTTGTAGTAAACATCTATTGTTTTATTGTTACTTGGCATCCCTTCCTCTTCATGTGATAACAGAGCTTTCTTTGGCTTGAGAAATTTCCTCTCCCCAACTGGCAGGGGAGATGGGGCTCGGAATGTGGGACTGTTGATTTTGTGGTCCTCACCAGAGACTGCCACATTGCCTAGGATTCTTCATCAAAAACCCTTGAAGGAATTGACATTCAAGCTAGCAGAGAGAGATTCCCTTCTTTTGGAAATGATGGCCCTTGAGAAGCATGTAAGCCTTGGGACTATAAGAAAGAGACCATGATTGAAACACAGAAAAGAAGAGCTGAATGACCTGGAGATAGATAAGAAAAGAAGGGGGACAGAGAGAGATGGGTGGTGGGCAGGGAGCTGGTGAGACAGGAAATAAATACTAGATCATGCCCCTTAGCTTGGATCCCACAGGGCTTAAAGGATATGCTGCATCTGTAGTTTTTAGTTAGGGAATCGAAGCATTCCTTCTTTTTTTTTTTTTTTTTTTTCCCATTTAAGGTAGAGTTTGAGTTAGTTTTCTGCCACTTGCAAAAGAAAATGAACTATCACCCCACAGAGAAAAATTTTAGTCTGAATAGAGGAAGTTAATTTCAGCCACTTTCTGTGAGGTCTGGCACATGCCTTATGGATGTAGTCAGTGTCTCTAGACTCTGAGTCCCGGTCCCTGAATGGATAAATAGTTCTAAAGTGCAAGAAAGGGAGATAAATGACTGAGTACACATAGAATGGAGCCATTGAGATGATTGCCTAGCACAGATGCAGTAGGATGCTTCTTTAAATATATAATTAGAATTCACAGTGTGTCAATTGCCCAGTTTCCCTGAGGATTACTAAATTATGTCTGTTTTCATTAGGATTGTTGCGAATAGCTTAACTTCAATCAACACTTAATACTTTCTTGGGATAGAAACAAGAACAAGCTTACCTCTCTAACATATGTGGTAATTTCAAAACATTTATTTTTTAAAGATTATTTATTTGAGAGAGAAAGAAAGAGATAGAGAGAACAAGTGAGGACAGGGAGTGGAGGGCAGAAGAAGCAGACTCCCTGAACAGTCAGGAGCCTGACTTAGGACTCGATTCCACCCAGAATCCTGGGATCATGACCTGAGCCAAAGGCAGATGCTTAAGTGACTGAGCCACCTGGGTGCCCTGAAGGCATATTTAAAGGTTTATAGACTTTTGGCATTTTGGCCCTCAGTTATGTGTTCTATATATATTTGAAGGTCTAAAAGAAGTACATGTCTGGGTAGCTCAGATTCAAATCTGATATATTGTACCCCCCCCTTCCCATGCCCTACTCCAATCAAAATTCCAGAATTAGGAGGTATTGTACACATGGGATAAAAGTTACTATGTGTTCCTATAGGTTACTATACATCTATATTTCTGAGCTTCTTCTTATGGTATAAATCAGGTAGGCAATGCCAAAATACTTGACTGTACTGCAGAAGATAAGAGATAACTTCAGGGCCAGGGCTTATTTTGGGTAGTTGAAAGGCTCAACATCCATCTCATGGTCTGGAGAGAATCATATGTACAGTTCAAGACCCCTTGGTGAACATTTTCCATAGTGAGGAAATCTGCTCATGGTTAAGTTGTGACTCATCAAACAGCATTTTCTTCTCTGGCTAAGGAAATGGCATACAAGATTTCATTTACATGAATGAGTTGGTTCTTGATATACTTCTTTTAGTTACATATTCAAAATTCCTTCTTTCAGCATTTATTATGTCAATCACAGCAAGTCTGGTTTATTTCTATGGCTCCTCTACCATCTGTCCATTCTAACTCCAGTTTTATGGAAATGTACTCAGAAGCTTCTTAGAGTGGTCTGGGAATCCTATCAGATATGTACAAAACATAAATTGTTGAGCCTAAATTCAGATTAATTTATCTATAAAAGGTCTTTTTGTTTTGTTACGGTAAATCTTATTCAGTATTGTTTTTTAAAAATAGTCATAAAATATTTTTGGTCATATGAAATATGTTAGCTATGGTACCTACAACAGAAAAAAAGTGTGTGTGTGTGTGTGCACATGTGCATGCTATATTTTGGAGAATGTGGAGTGACAATACATGTTCAGCAGGTCAGCTAATATGTGATTATCTCAGTCCTGAATAAAAATAGTGCCCACATCAGTAGATGACTTCCCAAGCCACTGAGGTATAATTACCCTGAACATGTGAGGTGACAGAAGGTGACAGAATGTGACATTCAAGAACTGTCTACAGATATAATCACCAGCATTCATAAAGGAAAAAAAAAAGATAAATGAAATTTCTCCCTTTGTATTTTTGAGCATTAAGGGCAAAGTCTTTGTTTTCCCCTTGACTAATATCACATATACTTTTCAGGAAGCTACTTAAAGAAAAAAATAGTCCAAGGTCAGACAAAAAACACGTTAAGAAAATAAAGAATGTCCAGAGTGCCAAAATGAGCTATTTATTGACAAAGAAAGTAGTCACCTCTTAAACAGAAGACTATTGTCTGGAGTTCAGAGATTGAAGATTAAAAGTCTGGTTGATTTCTCTTTTTTGGGTGAGGTAAACAATATTTCCATATCCATGTGGCTTAAAATTTTACCTTCAGAAAATCTGAGAAATGATGAGTTTTCCTGTACATACTGTAGCCATGTCACAAATTTTCTTAGTGATTATTAAACAAAGATGAGTCTCTAGGTTTTCTATTTTAAAGATAAGTGGAATTCCAGCACATTTGCTTAATAAAAGATCATATAATCAACAGGGTGATTTTTATTCCTTCACATTGCTCCCTAAGGACAACACTTAACCTAAGAACTATTTTGCCTGATGACAAGCAGCACTTGTACTTACTTTGATAGTGTCCAATACATCGCTTTGCCTAATTTGAAACTATCTACTAAATGGTTTAATTAATTTTGCATTGTGCTTACTAACCAGTTTTAATTAGCAGTTAAATCAGTTCAGTTAACGAAAAAATGTAGGTGTTTACATGAATGCAAATCACAATGTGTTCTCAGGGCTCAATTCAAAAACTGGTTCCATGTCATTGATGTTGGATTTCCTTAGGCTTTGCTTTAAAAAAAAAAAATAAATAAATAAAATAATTTTTTTTCTGTAGCTATAGCTTTTCCCTTAATAAATTATAAAAGTTTATGATTTACTATCTGGTCTGCCCCTCCCGAACTACCTTAAGTTCTGTAATAAAGAATGTTGTGTGCCCAGATGAAAGGTAAAGGTATCCCAGAGAGGTGTCCTCTGTACTTTAAGGAAAACCTTCTCATCGACGAGTTCTGGAAATGGCTCTTCAGTTCCAGCTGTAGTTGGATTTTCCTTGGTAAGTTCCCTAGGGCAACCACAATTTAGAGGTACCATTAATTTCTCCAGGCATAGTAAGATGATGACACAACAGAAAACACAATCCTGTTATGGCTCTTTGGTAAATTGATGTTCAAGGAGAAAAAAAGAGATGTTTTAATTTTTAAAATCCTGTCTCATTTCTACAGTCAGTGAATTTTTCAACCACTGATTTGGCTTCCATATAGTAAAATAGTGAACAACAAACAAGTGTGCTTTAAAAATGAAAAAACAAAAAAACACCTTAACTAATTATTTCTAATTTATATAAAACAAATTTTTACAATTCTTGGATTTTTTTTGACTCATTTTAGAGGTGGTTTGCCTAAAAAACAAAAAACAAAAACAACAGCAGCAACAACAACAACAACAACAACAACAACAACAACAACAACAGTCTGTCCTTAAGCTATTTCTACCCAGGCTTTTGTACAGTTTTGCAAGAAGTTTTGAAATTGCAAAATATAAATTTTCCAACTTTCTTTTTCTATTTCAAGATTATTTAGCTATTTGGGGGTCCCTTAAATTTCCATGTGAATTTTAACATCACCTTGTCAATTTTTGCAAAAAGGCCAGTTGTGATTTTGGTAAGGTTTGTATCGTATCTGCAGCTATACCTTTTCTTTACAATGAAAACTATATAAGATACTGATGAAAAAAATTGAAAAAGACACAAATATGCAGAAAGATATCTATATTGTTGACTGGGAGAATTAATCTTGCTGAAATATCCATACTACTGGAAACTATAGACTCAATGCAATCACTATCAAAATTCAAATGATATTTTTCACAAATATAGAACAAACAGTCCTAAAATTTGTATGGAATCACAAAAGACCCTGAGTAGCCAAAATGATCTTGAGAAAGAAGAAAGCTGGAGGCATCATACTGCCTGATTTCAAACTCTATTATAAAGTTATAGTAATCAATACAACTATATTGGCATAAAAACTAGACACATAGATCAATAGAATAGAACAGAGAGCCCAGACATAAACATACAAATATATGGTCAATCAATTTACAACAGAGGAGCCAAGAACACAAAATAGGGAAAGGATAGTCTCTTTAACAGTACTGAGAAACCCACAGTCATAAGCAAATGAATAATGTTGGACCCATTTCATACGCCATATGGAAAAATCAACTCAGAATGGATTAAAGACTTAATTCTGCAACTGAAAACATTCTAAAAGAACATATGGGGAAAGCTTCCTGAAATCAGCCTTGGCAATGATTTTTTTGAGGTATAACACAAAAAGCAGAAACAACAAAATAAAAAATAAATAAATGAGACTATACATTAAACTAAAAAGCTGTGCACAGCAAAATAAATTGTCAAAAAAATAAACAAACTATAAGATTGAAAAAAAAAATTCAAACCATACATCTACTAAGCAATGCATACAGCTCAGTAATTTAAAACCAAATAATACAACTAGCGCATGAGAATGAACTTGAATAGACACTTTTCCACAAAAGATATTCAAATGGCCAAAAGATACATGAAAGGCACTCAAATCACTAATCATAAGGAAAATGTAAAAATCAAAAACACAACATATCACCTCACATCTGTTATAAAATGACTACTATCAAAAAGGCAAGATATATATATACCATAGATATCATATATCTATGATATATATATATATATATATAAATCTTCACAGTAAAGAAAAAATCTTGCTGTTTCTAAGAACATTGGTGGATCTTGAAGGCATTATGCTAAGTGAAATAAATTGGACATGAAAGACAAATACTGTATGAACTCACTTATACATGAAATCTAAAAAAGCTGAACTTAAAAAAACCAAAACCAGATAGATGTTTGCCAGAAGTTCAGGGGTTGAGGGGTGGAGAAAATGGGTGAGGGGTTTGAAGATAAATACGTCCTGGGATGTAATGTATAGTATGATGACTATGATTAACAATAGGTGTTGCATATTTGAAAGTTGCTAAGCAGATCTTAAAAGTTCTCATCACGACTTTAGAATCAGAAACAAACTGAGGGTCTTGGAGGGGAGGGGATGGGGGGATGGGTGAGCCTGGTGGGGGGTATTGAGGACATGTACTGCATGGAGCACTGGTTATGTGGGGCATAAACAATGAATCTTGGAACACTGAAAAAAAATTCTCATCACAAGAAGAATAAAAAGATGTGTGAGGAGATGGACATTAACATTTTATGGTAATCATTATGGTAATCATGTATCAAATCCTATTTTTCACCTTGAGGTTATACATTGTATATACATATTATTTCTCCATAAGCTAGAAAAAATTAAAAAAAATAAAACTATGATCCATTTTAAAGGAGATCTACTGAATCATTTTTTTTATAACAGGTATGAAATTTAGTTTGGATTTAATTTTATTCTTATGAATGTGCCATTACTCTAGCACCCTTTATTGAAATGGCAATCTTTTCACTACTAAATTGGTTTTTCAGTTTTTTCAAAAAAAAAAAAACAGTTGGGCATATTTGTGTGAATTTATTTCTGAATAGTTTATTTTGTTCTAATATTTTATGCATCTGTCTCTCTTCTAATACCAAAGAAATAGATAACTAGCTATATAATTCCTCCCAATGCTTTTTTCTTTTTCAGAAATTTTTGCCTTCTTCCACTCCTTTGTCTTGTCATATAAATTTCAGAATACTTTTCTCTACTTATCCCAAAAATCTTCCTGGGATTTTCATAGGAATTGTATTCAACTTATGTATCAATTTGGGAGAATTGATACTTTGTTATATTGAGTCTTGTAATCCATCATTACACATGTCTCTCAATGTTTTAGAACTTTAATTTATCAGTATTATATGGTTTATAGCATATAAGATCTGTACATGTTCTTTTTAATTCACACTTACTTCCAGTAGTATCTTGCATAGCAGTGATGAGAGTAGAAGCCCTTCCTAGTTCCCAGTCTTAAGGGGAAAGCATTTAAGGATTCACCTTTAATTACAGAATTTTGGGGGCACCTGAGTGGCTCAGTCATTAAGCATTTGTCTTCAGCTTGTGTCATGATCATGGGGTCCTGGAATGGAGTCCCACATTGGGCTCCCTGCTCCACAGGGACCTGCTTCTTTCTCCCCCACTCTCCCTGGTTGTGTTCCCTCTCTTGCTGTGTCTCTCTATGTCAAATAAATAAATAAAATCTTTAAAAATAAATACATATAGGGGCACCTGGGTGGCTCAGTTGGTTAAGCGACTGCCTTCAGCTCAGGTCATGATCCTGGAGACCCGGGATCGAGCCCCACATAGGGCTCCCTGCTCAACGGGAAGCCTGCTTCTCCCTCTCTTACTCTCCCTGCTTGTGTTCCCTCTCTGGTTGTGTTTCCCTCTGTCAAATAAATAAAATCTTTAAAAATAAATACATACATACATACATACATGTATACAGATTTTTTATAGATTTTCTTTATCAAGTTGAAAAATTTCATTCTATTCCTAGTTTTATTGAGAGTTTTTATCCATGAATATTGAAGTATATTAACTTTTTTCTGTTTAAGTCATTATAATTATATAAATTCATTTTGTTTATATGTAGTTTAAATCCAGTGTTTCTTAACTGAGTTTTTTGTCTGGACATTCTATTCATTGTTGAAAATAGGGCATCAAAGCCCATTACTACTATTATTTTACTGCTGCCTATTTCTCCCTTATATAATTTAAGGTGATCCTATGTTGAATACATAAATTTTACAATGTTTTACCTCCCTGGTGTATTGACTCCTTTGCCATTATATAATGATCTCTGTCTCTCATTATAGTTTTTGGCTTAAGTGCATTTGTCTGAAATAAGTTTAGCTACCCCTACTTTCTTCTGGTCGCCATTATCATGGAATATCTTTTTCTATCCCTTTACTTCTAGTCTGTGTGTGTCCATAAAACTGAAGTGAGTCTCTTGTAGGCAGCATATAGTTGGGTCTTTGGGTTTTTGTTTGTTTGTTTGTTTTAATCCAGACAGTCATTCTGTCTTTTGATTGAAGGTGTCGGTCCATTTACATTTAACATAGTTATTTATAGATACAGACCAACTATTAACATCTTCTTTATTTATTTACTTATTTTTTAAGATTTTATTTCTTTATTTGACAAGAGATCACAAGTTGCAGAGAGGCAGGAAGAGAGAGAGGAGAAAGCAGGCTCCCTGCTGAGCAGAGAGCCAGACTTGGGCCTCCATCCCAGGAGCCTGAGACCATGACCTGAGAGGAAGGCAGAGGCTTTAACGGACTGAGACACCCAGGCGCCCTATTGACATCTTCTTAATCGTTTTCTGTCTATTTGTAGTTTCTTTGTTTCTTTTTATCTTGTTCTCTCTTTGTGATTTCATGGTTTTCTGCAGCGATATGCTTACATTCCTTGTTTTCTTTTGGGCGTCTATTATAGGTTTTTGCTTCCCAGTTACCATGAGGCTCACATAAAGTATCCTAAGAAGTCTGATTTAAACTAGTAACAGGCCTCAAACAGATACTAATGATCCACATTTTTATTCTGCTCCAGCCCCACACATTTGATACCCTCCTGTAATAATTTACATATTGTTACCTTGTGAATACAGTAACAAATTATTTTATAGTTATTTTTGACACTTTGTATTTTATTCTTCACACTAGAGTTCTAATTTCGCCAAATTTGAAAAAGTTTCAGCCATTATTTTTTGAAAGACATTTTCAGTCCCACTTATTTGCTTCTTATGGGAATCCATAAACACAGTTGTTAGGTCTTTTTATTATAGTGACACTTCTCCCTGATATTCTGTTAATTTTTTTTCAGACTATTTTCTCTCTCTTGTCTAGATTGAATAATTTTTATTGTTCCATATTCAAATTCCCTCATTTTTCCCGCTGTCCTCTGCATTCTGTTGAACCGATCTGTTCTTACTACTGTTATTTATTTTTTTAGTTCTAAAACTTTCATTTGGTTCTTTATATTTTCTGTTCATTTCCTAAGACTTTGTATTTCTTTGCTGAGTATTTTTTTTTACTTGTTTTAACATGCTTTTAACTGCTTATGAAGAAATTTTATAATGGATGCTTTAAAATCTTTGCCAGATAATTTCAACATCTGTGACCTCTTCATGTTGGCATCTGTTAATTGTCCTCTTTTGATTCAATTTAAGATCTTCCTGTCTCTTGGAAAGATGAGTGATTTCCATCTGAAACTACCGTGTGGTTCCTTACAGCATTCTATTTTCCTACCTCCTTAGCCATTCTATTTTCTCTCCTCTAAGTTTCAGTGTATTCTTATGTTTGCTTTATATGCAATGACTAGGGAATTTCGCTGTAGTTGGCAGAAGTAGAATGCAAAAGTATATCTATTCCATCTTTCCAGAAATGGAAGGTTTGCTTTATATATTTTGAAATGTCTGCCGTTAGCATTTCTATGTCTTTGTGACAGACATACATATACATATACTTATCATAACAGGATAAAGCCAATCAGATAATTATTGTGGAAATGTAAAATAGATAAGCATATATGTGTGTGGAGTGTGTGTGTTTGTGTGCGTATTTAGTGTAACTTAGATGCTTTCAGATTACTAAAATATGTTCAACTTGAACTGTGTCTCACCTATCCTGGAGCTAGCAAATTCAGGGCTCAAAAGGGCTTATCAGAACAGCCTGGGAATCCATCGGATTGTGTGTTTTGGAGCCCTGGTTGTATACTATAGCCACACCTGTGCAGTCAAACATGTCCCCATGTGCATATGTTGCCAATCCTTTAGGGTCACAGTGTAAATTGTTGGGTTTCATTTCCTAAACGTTCCTTGGTCCCTGGCCTTGAGAAACAGGCTAATTCTACTAAAACTTGAAAGCAATGGTTTATATTATTTATATTTTCTTTTCTGCTAACTGCACTTTGTAACACTGATATTCATTTGTTGTTATTATTTTTCAAGGTTTATTTATTTGAGAGAGAAAGAGAGAGCATGTAAGTGGTGAAAGGGACAGAACGAGAAGGTGAGAAGCAGACTCCCTTGCTGAGTGGGGAGCCCTACGTGGGACTTGATCCTAGAAACCTGAGATCATGACCTGAGCTGAAATCAAGAGCTGGACACCTAACCGAGTGAGCCACCCAGGTGCACCTGTTGTTAAATCAAATATTTTTCTAGCATTTAATGAGGCTCTCCTCTTCCCCAGCAATTATACTGAACCTTTTTGTTTCCTAATGCCCTTATCTGTTTCCTGTCATCAGAGTCTGATATTAAGTCTGAGGTTGAGCCTGTGAATCTGCATATTTTTAAATAAATAGCTTCAGCTGATTCTGTTGCATGTTGTCCAGGGAATAGGCTTTGAGAAAGTCTGGCCTCAGGAATCAGCTTGCAAAAGTCTTTTGTTAACTGGGAAAGCAAATAAGTAAAATAGAAGCCATGACAAGGAATATACGTTTATGGAGTTTTACTTCTTCCCCATTCCATCTATCCTAATAACATTCCTTAAAAAAAATAAAAATTAAAAAACAATCAGTGAAAGACAGAGTAGAACTACTGTGTATTACTTTGCAGCCCCAAAAAAGGACACCTGCATGATATAGTAAAAGTGTATACTTGGAGGGGCGCCTGGGTGGCTCAGTTGGTTAAGCGTCTGCCTTCGGCTCAGGTCATGATCTTGGAGACCCAGGATCGAGTCCCACATCGGGCTCCCTGCTCAGAAGGAAGCCTGCTTCTCCCTCTCTCACTCCCCCTGCTTGTGTTCCCTCTCTGGCTGTGTTTCTCTCTGTCAAATAAATAAATAAAATCTTAAAAAAATATAAATGAAAGGTGTATTCTTGGAGCAGAAATCAGGCCTTAATTCTGAACCTTAATTCTAAAATAAGTTCTGTGACCTCAAAAATATCACTCAAAAAAACAATAATTTTTGACCAAAGTTTTGCGTTTTACAATGATAGGTCCTAGATTTGAATTTCACAACAATCCCAGGCAGTCAATATTTCCACTATATTCCTTTTATATATGAGGAAAATAAAGCTCAGAAATGAAGTAACCTATTCAAACCATACAGCTACGGAATGGGGAACGATGACTTCTGAATTTATATTTTTTAAGTGAAAATTTTATTTTTAATAAACAAAGTGGTAACATGACTCATAAATCCCTCTTTTCCTTTCCAGTAGTTATACATTTTGTCTCCATTTCACTCTTCCACGAGAAAGGGAGATTGTGCCTGTATTTCCTTATTTCTGCTAAAATATACTATGATATACCTTTGGAATTTTGTCCATCTAATGGGTGAGTAAGGATTACCTTAGTGATATTTTATTTACATTTCTTTCCTTATGAGTAAATGTGGTCATCTTCCCACATAGCTAAGGGACATGTGATATTTCATCCTATTATTTGTGAATCCTCTCTTCAGGTTTCTTTCTCCAGAGGGTTTTTGTGGTTGTTTTATTTTTCTGGTTTTTTAGAGTTTTTGTTGTTGTTGTTTGTTTTGTTTTGATTTGTTTTCTCTCCTAGATATCTAGGAATTTTCTTTATTTACTGGATGAATTAGCTCTCTATAAATTCCTTTTGCAAGTATATTTCCATTTTTCATTTTTTTGGAAATGATTTCTGGTATTATATCTTCCGTTTTTTACCAAGCTGAAACTTTACCATGCTAAGAAATGCGGTTGGACTTTTCTTGCATTCAGGTAATAAAGAATTTACCTATCTCATCTAGCACCTGAATGGTCTCATTTTTTTTACATTTTAAATGTTGATCTACTTGGAGTTTATCCTGTTCACAAAATAAGATTTGATTTTAGTTTTATCTTGCTTTCCCCTAATGATCACTTGCTTTACCCAACATCAATTATTTAAATTTCTGTCTGTTCTTGACTCATTTGAGATCCCTCCTTTTTCACATGTTGCTTTACTTTGTGAGAATGGGTCTATTCCTAGGTTGTTTGTTCAGTTCTATTGGTCTCTACCTGCTCCTTGTCACCAGCACACCATGAGAATGGCTGAGTACTCCTGGTGCTTGGGCAACGGGTAAGACTGCACCTTCCTCAAAGCTCTTCATTTTGAGGATTTTTCCTGCTAGTCTTGCTTACTTATTTTCCATTTGATCTTTTGTTGACATATTTATTGGATACAAGTTACATTTCTAAGTTAGTCTGAAAAGAATCAATGCCTTTATGATATGGTGTCTTTCTCTTTAAGAACGTTCTATTTATACTATTTATTTATGGGTCTTTTAGTAAATTTGCATTTTTGCCTTTACATAGTTTTGATACATTTCTTATAAAGTTCATTCTTACATAGTCCATTCCTCCATTGCCCCTCTCTCTGTGAATGTGTATATGTGTGTGTGTGTATAAAACCTCACACATACATAACTAGTTTGTGTAATAAAATGCTGTTGATTTAAATTAGTATTTTTTCATTGTTAGTAATTATTCTACTGTTCTCAGTAGGTTTTTAGTTGATTCTGTTGGGTTTTTGAGATCTATAAGATCATCTATGCATAGGAGCGTTTTATCTTCTTCCCAATTTGTGTATCACTAATTTTGTTCTCTTGTGAAATGCTGTGGGCCAATACCTTCAGCATTGTTAAATAATGTCAGGATAATGAATATCATTTAATTCCTGCCTTTAACAAAATGGCTTTTCTATTTCCCAGTAAGTATCATACTGGCTTTTGACTGAGAATGTTATATTTTAATAGTGAGAGATGTTCTTTTTGTTTCTATTTTATTGTCTTTAAAGGAAAAAAATTAAGCAAGCAACGTTGAATGCACTTCCATCATCTGCTTTGATCACATTCCCCAGAAGCTGACCTTAGGAATAGTTCATATTTTTTTTTGTTGTTTTTTGTCTTTTGTTTTTTTTTGCTTAGGAAATACTGCTAGGAGAGACTGGTAAAGGCATGAGGAAAATGGGACAGAGAAGTTGGAAGAAGCATGCCATAGCGTGATTACAAGCAATAGTTCTGAAAAGGTAGGCTTTAGCCATTTTCTGAAGGACAACTCTGGAATGTAAATTACGCCTCTGGGTTGTCCCCGTCTGAGGTTAGAAACTACTCTCATATTCCCAAACTTTATAATCATTGGTTAATGGTCATCGGTGTCATCTTGAGGAAAGAGAGCAATAACGCTAAGGCACTTTCAATTCTCTGTGTCATTGTGCAAAGTGACTCTAGGCACCCAAGACAAACCTATGAAGACCAGCATCACTTTCTGGCTGTTGAAAGCATACCTAGCAGGGAGTGGGAGGCCCAGGAATGATAAAAAGATATCTGAGGGCTTATGAGCAGAGCAAAGACACTGTGCCCTGTAACATCTATGGAATTAATTGTGACTGTTATGTTTGTATCTTTTGATACAATAAATTACTTTAATAAATTCCCTAAAACTTTAATCAGAATAAAATCATAACATGGTAAAAGTTAAATGTAGTTTTAGTGATTTTTCGTCAAGGTGAGAGGTAGGTTTTGTAAAATTGGTTGTTTCTTCTGGGCAAAATGGACCTGTTTAAACTTTCCATGTCTTCTGAAGTCAGTTTGATAAATCATATTTTCCTCAGAATGTATCCTTGCTATCTAAGCTTAGATTCAATATGCATGAAGTTATGTAAAATAGATTCCCTTGAAACTAATTCTAAGGTTATTTACCCTTTGTCATTTCTTATGTTATATATTTGTGTTATTTATATATATGATTTTGTTTTTATTTCTTTAGAGAGAGAATGCATGTGCACATGCACACAGGTGAACAAGCTGAGGGGAGGGGCAGAAGGAGAGGGATAAGCATACTCTGCCTGACTTGGGCATTGATCCCAAGACACTGAGATCATGACCTGAGCTGAAGGCAGCTCCTCAATCGATTGAGCTACCCAGGGGCTTATATATATGTATGTGTATAAAAGTATATAGATAGATATAGATATAGATATAAATACAGATATAGATATAGATGATATATACTTTAAAAAATTTTGAACAACAGGTTTTATTTAATTTGGTATGCCAATTTTTGGATAGGTGTTTGTTTTTAAACAGATGAATTTATTTGTTTTTAAACAGATGAGTTTATTTGTTTGCTGTCTTCAGTTATATTTGTTTTTGTTTTTTTTTTTCCTTCTTCTCAACACAGTAAAATCAATAGAAATATAATCTTAAGTATGCCCACACTTTTTCTTGGTTGTTACCTCCTAAACATTAGGCAATCAACATGATTTTTCTAGTTTATACCTTCTGTCACCTTCTGGTATTTTCGTTAGTTTTATTTGTTTGATATTACCATAGCATATGGCATTTGCATTCCATTTGGTCAGTCTTATCCTTATCCTTGTTTTTGTCTCAAATGTAGAGAAAAGAATATATAATGGTTACGTTTACCCTATCATGTATTCAAGTTTATCTTGTAATACCTTCCTCTGTTGGGTTTTATTTCCTAATAGTTTCATCCAGTAACATGATGTAAAACATTTTCCTCTAGTTTCTTGTGCTTAAAACCTTAGACTACAGAATTTATAATGGAAAAACTTAATTTGGTAGGAAACTCATCTCTAATTTTTTTTTTTTAAGTATTCGGCACATTTTGATTCAATCTTTTCTGAATAGTGTTGCTTTGGAAGAATGTGATATATGCCAAATTTGTTTTCTTTACAAAATATGCATTCATGTCTTTGTCAAGCTAAGGAATTTCTTCATTATCTTTTAAAGATAATACATTTATTCACATGTCTCCTCAGTTTGAATTTTGGGGTCACTTTTCATTGGAATATGGGCTACTTTTTTTCTATGTGAATCCAAGCACTCATTTATTTCAAAATGGTTTTCTTCTTCAGTTAATAATTGACTTATTCCATTATTTTAGTATTTTCTTTAGCAGTTCCATTATGCATTTGTTAGATCTTTTGCTTTCCCTTACATCTATCATTCTCTTTCCAAGATTTTTTAACCTTTATTCCCATTTTCTTTCTTTTTTTTATTTCAACTCTTTCTACCCTTTGATGTAGTTCCTGTTTTGTCTATTCCTCTGAGTGCATCGTGCAGTTTGGTAGTTTTTAAAAAAAATTTTTTTTTGAGTTTTAAAATTTTTCTCTCCCAAGTTCTCCCTGCTCCCATTCCACTGTTTAAACATGTTCTAGCCTCTGTCCACTAAATCTCCTAAATCTTGCATCTCTGCTTACTGATATTTTATATCATGATTTTTCAGCAATTTGTAAAAATCCCTGTTAAGATATTACTATAATTTTCACATATGTGTGGCAACATATTTTTTTTCTGCTGTATTTTTCAATTAGTAAGAAAGTTTTGTTTTTTTTTTAAAGATTTTATTTATTTGACAAAGCCAGAGAGGGAACACAAGCAGGGGGAGTGAGAGAGGGAGAAGCAGGCTTCCCGCTGAGCAGGGAGCCTGATGTGGGAGTCGATCCCCGGTCTCCAGGATCATGACCTGAGCTGAAGGCAGACGCTTAACCAACTGAGCCACCCAGGCATCCCAATAAGAAAGTTTTGTTTCCTTTTTGAGCTTTTCTTTTTTTTCTTATAGTATCTCTGTTTACTTTTGGATTTTTAAAATTTTGGTTACTGCCATAGACAAAATGGTTGACTAACTATAGACAAAGCCCAGGCAGACACCCTGAAACCTCTCCCACCCCAGCTCCTGGATGGGATGTGTGTGACCTTCTTCCAGGAATCTCCCTAGTATCTTAATCTTAATGTTAATGCCTTGCTAGAGGGAAAAGCAACCTTTACTTGACAATGGCAAGGCTTTGATATCTTGTAGGTTCTCTTTAACATACAGAAATCCTTTTGGAACCTCCCTTTTCCTTACCTCCCTCAACTCCCAAGTGTATAATCAGCCACCCCTCACAACCTTGGTGTAGTAGCTCTTTCTGCCCATGGTTCCTGTCCCCATGCTTTAATAAACCATTTTCCATCAAAGACATCTCAAGAATTCTTTCTTGGTCATCAGCTCTGGGTCTCACCCCACGAAACCTCACCTATATTCCAAAACCACATCAGTCCTTCAAAATTCATATGTTAAAACCTAATCTCCAATGATGATATTTAGAGGTGTAGCCTTTAGGAGGTGATTAGGTCCTGAGTGTGAGGTCCTCATCAATAAGGTTAATGTCCTTTTAAAAGAGACCCTAGAGAGCTTCCTCACCTTCTACCACATAGGTAATTGTTTTCTGCCACCTGGGCTACTGTAACAAAAATAGCATAGGCTGGGTGACTTACAGAACAACCTCTTTTATTTCTGGAAGGTGGGAAATCCAAGATCAAAGCATAGGCCAATTTGGTGTGTGTTGAGGGCACCATCTTCTTTTCTTCTGTACCAAAACTTGCCTCAGGGTTTTTTGATTTGTTTTTTGTTTTTGTTTTTGTACTGTTTAAGATGTTACTGACCTTAGGAATTTTGGATTACATTAACGCACAATTTAGAGTTTGCAGTTTTTTGTCTCCTATTTTACTGTACAATAATTTTGAATGAGTTGACTTGTTCTTCTTGTTCTTATCTCTATTTTGCTTTGTATGGTTTCTTGAAAAACCCTGAGAAGACCTAGACTGAAGCTGCTTTTGTGTTTCTACCCAATCCTTGGGTTTCTTGCAGTATTTATTTCAACCTTGACATTTTATTATTTCTTTCTCAAATTTGGTTCTTCCTGCAATATGTTATTAGTAAGCCCATCACCCATTTTCAAAGTATATAAGCTATAAAAATCTGATCCATTCTTAGAAGGAAATACAAATAAATGACTCATTTGGGTTATCTTCCTGAGAAAATTTGTTTAAACTTCTTTCTATCTGTTGTATCACTGTAGTCATAATTTGCATATTTTCTACAACTTTTTCCAAATTTTCCAAGCCCTTGGTATATGTTTTTCCCTCTCTGCCATTCTTTTCTGGTGAAAATATTCATGGTGAATGTATCTCCTCCAAGAACCTTCCATTGATCCACCATCAACAACAAAATTAACTATTTTTTTAAATTAATCATGCCCTTATCAGAGTGGATATCTGTTCTAACCATTTTAGTGTTTGATACATTTTAATGAAATCACTTTCTCAACTCTAACTTGTTCTTGGGTGCTATTACAGGCCTTCTGTAGTTCTTTGTTGAATGAGCATAAAATTAATTTGACATAACTTATATTGAGTAAAAATTATTTTACTCT